>JAJMJO010000004.1:0-64985 GCA_030563605.1 Yamadazyma paraphyllophila
TGAGAGGAGGGCGTAGTAGCGAGTGAGAGGAGAGTGTAGTAGCGAGTCGTGAGAGGAGAGTGTAGTAGCGAGTGAGAGGAGGGCGTAGTAGCGAGTGAGAGGAGAGTGTAGTAGCGAGTCGTGAGAGAAGGGCGGTAAATGGATCATTGTTGATATACACTCAGTAAACGTAAGGAAGGATCTTATAAGGGACCCTCTGCTTGTACTCGTCCCAGCTGGCCCCATACTTCTTTGCACACTTCTCGTCGTCTCTGGTTTGTCTGTGGATAAGCAAGGACGCAAAGTATACGGCATAGAAATACGTCAAAGGAGTATTGAATCCGGTGGCCAAGCACCAGGAGAATCCAATCAACCAGTCGCCGAAGTAGTTGATATGTTGGCTGAGTTTCCACCATCCGTCTATAAGCAAGTTCAGGCCTGATTTTGTTTTCATGCTCTGTAAATGAGCCAACTTCCCTTGTTTGAAGTCCAGTTTTTGCTGGTTGGAAGAATGGAAAATATAGTATCCTAGACCGGCAATAGCAACGGCGAATCCACAAAAGAAAGGTCCCAACTCAATGTAGTTGACTGCTAGGTACCTTGCTTGAATAGAGTACAGCCACGGCACCAACGCCAAATCTCCAAATGCTAACATATTACCAAACCCATCGGTCACCACGTCCATCATGGTCAAGACTCCTTCCTCGTTCAACACCCCGTCGATGATGTAGAACCCCTGGAGGAAGTTTATCAAAAGCATCAGATCAGACACCTTACCATGCTCAGAATACTGGTGGTATAAGGACGATAAGTTGATGAGAAGCCAAAGAATAAGTCCCGGCTTCAACTCACAGAAAAGCTTGATATCCCAGCTGCCGATTCTTGGGTTCAACTCTCTGCCAATGAACCAATCGTATACTGGTAAACCGGTGTTGCCAGCTTCTGCGAGGATTCTTTCGTGGGTTCCGTTCCCATTGGGCTTTTGCAACGGGACAAAAGAGAAGACGTACACGAAACAAGCAAGAACAAACGAAAACAAGCAGCATACCAACGTGAGTTCCAATTGGTGGGTGTAAACAAAGATAAGTTCGGGTGAGTATCCAAGGTAGAAGTAGCGAGCAATAAGCACCGATAACACCAAGGTTATAAATGGGAGCCCGTTGATTTTATACGGCAATTGGGTGCCATCTCTCAACTTGGTACCAAGCATGTGCTTTCCCGGAACCAACTGGTCCAACACCACAAACGCAAAGAAGTAGATGGTGTATACTTTCCAGGTCTGAGCATCTAAAGCAGCATTTATGATGCGATGAGAGTCGAAAGGTATCGAGACGTCCAAGCCTGATTTGAAGGTGGAAGACGAGTTGAAAATCAAACCAAACACGGTGAGAAGCACAGGGAGTCCGATGGAGATGGCCAAGGCGCCCACGGTTCCGTTGAACTGGATCTCTGTCGTTTTGGGGTTGAGCATGGTGTTGATGATTTCTGAACCTTCTCGTATATACGATGCGAAACGACGAAACGCGAACATCTGGTACGGGGAACGAGCATGGAACGGTGCTGTGGTGGGGGCTTGGCTGCCCACGCAATGTGTCTCCAATAGCTAGACGTATTTGTGGGTGTATTACCAGTATAGAAAATGTCAGGGCTGGCGTGGTATCTTTTTGTGTAGAGCGACTGGAGACTGGTTAGTTTTCGCAGCCACTTGAGTAGGGGAGTTAGGTTTAGCTGGATGTATGTTGGAGGGGGTTAGCATATGCTTACGATAAGTGGAAAATATGAATGGTATATTGGGAGTGAAGCTTTTGGCTGGGAATTGGTATAAGAAAGATATGGTTTATAGTTAAATATGAGATGCAGGATCCAGGAGATGCTAGAGATCCAGAGATGAGATGCTGGGATCCAGGAGATGAGATGCTGGGATCCAGGAGATGAGATGCTGGGATCCAGGAGATGAGATGCTGGGATCCAGGAGATGAGATGCAGGGATCCAGGAGATGAGATGGAGGGATCCAGGAGATGAGATGCTGGGATCCAGGAGATGAGATGCTGGGATCCAGGAGATGAGATGCTAGAGACATTAGATGCTGGGGGTATGAGATGCTGAGTTCCAGAGTTGATGCTAGAGTTCCAGGATATAAGATGCTAGGCATGTCACAAGTTAGTCTTGTAAGAAGTCCTCAATTCACTCACCACGTAATTACAGCTATCAGCTTCTTCTCGTGCTTGAATATTCTACGATTTCTAGCATTCTGCAAGTATTACCCATCTACTCCGTTGCTATAACTCCGTCACTAGTACAATAGAGGGTCATCGGAAGACATCCGTATTCTCTGGCAAGTCTCCGAAAGCTTAACCTAAAGCTTGTCATAAAAGCTTCAAGCCGTTTAAGGGACATTCCTCTTTCCTACACCCAAATCGGGTATCCCTAAGCCTGACGAAATATTCAGTCGAAGGTTATTTAGTTGTTCGGGCGTTAAGCGATATCCGTGCAGTTGATCTATCAGATCTAGCTATTCCCATGAGGGCAGGTTCCACGAAATTGCCTTTTAATAATCTACCTCGTGGCACCAATACCATGCACTAGAGATCATCACTTGGAATATGACAGGTTTAGCACCTCCTCTAGCTGTTGTTCGGTGATGTGCAAACGGACGTATACCAAGATGCATCGAAAGGTTTACTGCACCGACCTAGGAGCAGAGATGGTAACCTCCTATGCATGGGACAGTGCACCAAGTCGGAGAATTTCATCAAATGCCGTTGAATAAATGCGATCCTGCAAAAGAATCGCCAAGTACAATAGATGGAATGCGTGGCGAATGGTGTACAAGGCAGAGTGAGAGGTGTGATAGTCGGAACTACTCGTCTCTTATATAAGCGTATGGTGTGAGTCCGGGCCGAGAGGGTTTGACACAGTATAAATTTGTTGAGTTGCTAGGGCCAACCGTACCTGGAGAAAATAGCTACTTAAATATTGCGATTTGGTGCACCCAATGCTTATGTGACGGTAAGATGCTAAGGCTGATCTGCAAAGATGCTTCATAAACCTGTTGTATCAGGGGAGGCCAGATCGAGTCCAAAGAAGAGCGTGGAGCACCGACGATCAAAGAGGGTTCAGCTGATTATGTCGCTTTCAAATCGGGATTATTATTGGAGGATTATGAGTGTTTAGATGCGAGAGGTGGAGATAATAGATTTATGTCACAATAAGCACAGCATGATTAAAAAGCGGTACGGGCATGGCGGTAAAATGTAGGACGATAGAGCGGATCGTCGGACGGGGCGGGGCCGAGATTTAGTCGGGCGGCAATGCAACGTCGCATTTAATGCATCGTGGCCGACTAAAACGCTGGCGCACGCGGGTAATTGGGCCAAGTGGGCACGCGGGCGGTGCTCATATAGTGAAGTCGTATTTGACAGGGACTTGGCATGAACAATTCTTCTCCCACAGCATACAAAGATGCTATAATGCTACCAGGAACAAAACGGCCATTATATAATGACGTGGCTTTTGTTCAGTTGCTGAATTGCAATTAACGATCGGGGGCTTGCGGGATTTTACCGATAATACCATATGGAGAGGCAAGGTGTGAGGGCGTACCCCGACAATAGTGAGATAAGAAAGCTTATTGGTGTTAGCGGAGGCTTGTTGGTTGATTCTTGAAAGGGGAGTCTTGTCAATGGAGCCACTTATTAAGAGCACAAACACGGGATTGGACCGGGAGGGAGAACCTGTTTTATTGGGAAGTATTACCCGCGAAGGAAGTGGCATTTCTATGTTGCGTTGTTACAATCCAAAAAGCGACGAATTGGTAGTAGCTACATGCGCAGTTTGGCCGGATCAGCCCACGGGTGGGACGCGTTCTTTAGAGCTAACGCGTTGATTTGCTTAAACTTCTAGTTAATTTTAGTAATTAGGTAATTTAGTGAGGGATGAAAAAACTTAGGCCTTTTCAAACCGGACCCCTATAACTTCAAAATATTACCCCTGTAAGTAAAGAGAATTTTATCGCTGGTGAACCAAATTGGTATTAGAGTTTAGATTCATGTTCTTCAATGGGCATCAAATTAATTAATATTTTTGCTATATGTTTATAGAACTGGCCATAAGACATCAGTTATTTTAAGATATATATAGAATCTTAGAGGTGAACTAAATTTGAATTACCCCTAATAAAGATAATTTTCTCGAGTGAATTCAGTAATTCGGGGTGGACCTTCCATATCATTCAATTCAAACAATAGCCATGGGTGAAATTGACTATCTAAAATGTACAAACATAGTTGTGCCCTACTCGCTACGAAATTTAATTAAGAGGGGGAGTGCACCGAATTGATTGTCTAGAGGAATAAGCTGTGACGTGGGCGACTAACCGGGCTGATTCCAATAACTAACGGGAAAAGTAATTTCCAGGCATTTAGAGAGGTTTTAAACTGTTATCAAAAAAAATAACTTGCCTATTGTATTCAAGAGCTTGTAGATTCTCAATTAAAGGGATAATGTTTATATGGAGGATTCCTTGATAATGAATTGTTAAGCTGAGCGCCAAAGGGTTTTTTCAACTAAGATGAAACAGTGGTTCTTGACTGGTGATAACCGCCCGGTAAGGGTGACGACAACAGAGATGATGTTGGGGCTGGATTTAATGCTGGGTAAGGAGATTGATCAACCAGCGAAGGGTTTGCAATGGGGTGACTGAACAAAATATCCGGTGTTTATGCAAGGGCCGGAATCGAACTTCTTCGGGATACTGGAACAAACCAGCTGGCGATCCCTTGATACATAAAGAATAAGCGAGAATTTTTCATCTATATTCCTGAATATTTTGGTTATGATCTCGCGCTATTTCTGCACTAAAGTCACATCTTGATGCGCGCGAACCGTTGCTAACTGGATTGGGATAAATTGACTGCTGCTCAAGGGCTGTTTAAAGTGGCGGGGGTTAGTGAGGTACGAAAGGTGTTGATCCCTTGGAGGTCGCCTCCATTTTGTGCTTGGTTTAGGGCAAGCGAGTCTCGCCTACTTGGGGTGTTTGAACTAAATATTTCCATAGAATAGATTATTTTAAACCGCCAATGAATATGTTCGTTCAAGGTTTTGCCTAGGACCTAAAGTAACACCACTAGTGACGACCTCACGATGTCACCGCGGGCACCTTGCTTGCTCTCACTGCCACATTGTCGCACTTCATGTGCGGATTGAACAATAGCTGAGTTGGGCAAAGGAGTCGATCATTTCCCTGTACTATGAGGAAACTCTTTTATATCAGGAGTAATTGTTACCGCCCATTAGGAAAATTAATTGGACGCGTTATCGCTCGGCTTTTTTTTTTAATTACCATCAGCGCAGTTTCTAACCCTCTCGTTAGTGTACTAGGTTACCAACTCCATAACCGGATCACTAATGAGTGTCGGGATTTTTTTTTTTCTCACCCTCTATTTAAATACTTCACCATCCCCAGCCTTCATTAAACTATTCGAAATAGCTGCCTTCACCGATTTGCAGCATTCATCCCATCTCTTGATTTATCAACCCTCCATATAGCCTGTCCATAAGGCCATCATAGTTTCTGCACCTTCTTGCCACTCCACTCATTCACTTGAAGTGAACGGCTCTTGCATCTGTTAATCAATTCGCACTCCTTAAGCTTGAAAAAATTTCCATCACATATTCCATGTCTATCAATCCTGTGTCTGTTGTCCCTGTTATGGGGATGCCACTGACCAGATCTGCTCTGCAGGCCAATGTGCCACTGCCGGCAGCCACTCCCAAAAGGAAAAGAGGAAGACCTCCTAAACCAAATAATTTTAGTAATAAAATTACCAAAACGATCAATATCAGCGTCAATACTTCACCCCTCTCCAATCTGCCAGATGCTGAAAATAACAGCAACCAGATCGTGAAGCGTGGTATTCCTGATATATTCACCCCGACTATGAGGGTAAGTCCTTCTGCACCCCGCTCAAGACGTCGGTCAAAGAAGGGACTGATTCTGTCACTCGATGGTCTCCTGCCGGTTTACCGTCGTGCCAGCGCTAGCACGAGTGCAACTGCATCCCCGGTTAATGATTATGTTAATCAGAAGACTTTGGACAATCTTTCTAATATAACCGGCGGAATTTCTAATTCACTTCATCCCGGTCAGGCAGTGATGCAACGGGCTTATCAATCGCCTCCACCTTCCGCCAAACAATCGTTGAAGAGCGACCGCAACTTATTGCCGCCGGTCCATATTCGCCCTGAACAACCGGTATTTCAAACCCCTGCAATTCAAAGTCATCAGGTCCACAATCACCAACCACAGCCTCATGCGGTTCAAAATCATCAGGGTCAAAATCAATACTCTCAACTTCCGAACCAACCATCTCATGCATTCCAACAAGATCTCCGTCTGGCGTCACCTGCCTTCCGTGGATCACCGGCTGGTTCCTCGGAACTGATGAGTGAGTTTGAAGATTTCAATTTGAAGCTTATGATTGACGATTCGGGTAAAGCAGTGTTATCTCAACCACAAAACCCCGAATCTTCGAACCAGTCGGTTCAGCAACTTCTGGTCCAACAGGTTTCGGTTCAACAAGCCCCTCAACTGATGGAAAAGCCGAAATTGTATCATTCCAACACCGTCATTGGCATCGAAACTCAGTTTTCTGATTCTACAGATTATGATTACGGTCAGGTACCTAATCAGCAAAGACCGGCCTCCGTTAAGTATCACTCGGAATATGGCTTTTCCGAATCTAATCCACCTCAAACCCCAAAACAAAAAGATTATACCCTTAGCACGGGTTTCACTCCTATTAACCTTGGACTTGGTAATAGCTTGACGCCCCAGCTTAATCTGCTCATGAACCTGATGGTGCAGTCACCCAAGAAGGTTAACCCGGGTCAAGTTTTGTTTAATCAGGATGTTTTTGGTAGTAATTTTAATTCGGATATGATGCCAGCTCAACAACTGGCCCAGCCTTTGGCGTTACAATTTGCAGCAAATACAAATCTTAATAGTCCAAGCTATTATGGTCAAAGCCAGCAAGTGCAATTGACTGACGATTTTGATGCTAGATTGGCGTTAAAGAAGATGATTCATGTTAAGAGGAAATAGTGTATTATAGGTGAATAGGCATAATAAAGGTATACTTAGATTTTAGGAGTGTAGAGAAACGCTAGAGATGGGTGAAGCTAGAGATGAGTGAAGTTAGATGCTGAGTCAAGATGCTGAGTGAAGCTAGATGTAAGTGAAGATGTGAGTGAAGCTAGGTGCCAAAAAATATTCTCGGCATTCTGAGGATATAACCCCTTTGTAAGCTCTGAGGTCCATCAATTTTTGGTGGTGGTACAGTAGCAATAAGCACAGAAGGTTAGGCACAGTGAACCATACAATTAGGCTAATACAGAAACCGGTGGCCCATTCTAACACCAGACGAAAGCAGTTAAAACTGACTAAAACGGAATCCCACTTCACTATTCCCCCGCCCTCTGTCATCACTACATAACTTTATTTATCGGTTGCCTGTGATTACGAGCTAGCTTTGATTGATATGGTATGCTACTGCCCTAGTTATGAGCTAGCTGACGGGGTTATCATAATCATAGGTTGAAACGATCAGCGGGTTGGTTTATTGGGCTCGAATCCTGATGTCAATAACAAGGGTCTTTTGGAGCAAATACCAGCTCAATTTATTACTCCTTTCGTTAATCATGTCGTGACTGTTACACAGGAGGATCGACATTCTGTACCAGGTACTAAACTGCAGCTGAGGCTGATGATTAAAAGTGTCCACAGCTAGTTATTACACCAGTGTCCGTATTCCACCTGTTGTGCATATTAATTTTTAGAGCTTTTCAGTTGAGAGAGGTAGAATAGAGAGCCCACAACTTGATTCTGCCTCATAACTAAACCGCTCTGCAAGAGATGTAACAACTTCCGGAATGCAGATTGGCTGTCATGATCAACATTGATGCCATGTAGATGCATGCGCTGATCCATTGCACCACTTTTCTTTTTTATTGTTCTTTTCAAAAATCATGGAATTTAATAGAGTTTTTCAACCCCGCGTTATTAAAATTTAAAAAAACGGGACGCGACGCTTCACGGGTATCTGCGGCAAGTATGCTCAAATATTGAGTAGACGTAAATCGGCTCCGTACAATCAATAACTTGATTGCTATCTAAACTGACAATCTTGCAATAGCTTATAGCCACCCGATGATCTGCAATCAGAAGTCTGCCGAATCCAGAATCACCGCTAATATTAGACGATACTCTGGGCCCGGTATCTTGGTTATGTGTCTAAGGGGAGATGGCACTAGCAGCCGGATCAGGATCCAATATCGTACCTCACTGGCCACGTGAAAGTTTCGGAGACAGATAGCGGGTGGATGCCGCCAGCTCTTTGTCATTTTAATCATAATTAGTCTAGGCAGATTTGCTTAGCGATGCCAGCTGCTCAGCTCCTATATCTTGTGAGAGGTTTAACTATGCATGCACCGAGGTATAAACTATGGATAAGTGTTGAGCCTTTGCGTCCTGAATGCGGCCTGCTGGAACGAATTGGCGCTCAACTTTGCACGGCGGCTCCCCATATCTCGACCTACAAAGCCTGGAGTACAACAACCGGAAATCAGAGCACACGACATTTTTTATTTGCAACCGCTAGCATTACATCCTATAAATCTCAGAAGCTTTAGATAACCTATAAAAACTGGAAAACTATGTTATGTCACCTAGGTGGCTTCAAGTCTTCGGCGCAAGTCCAAAATACCATAAGCTCTGATCGAGAAAACGATACCGTCCAAACCTGCCACAATTCCTATACAGTGTTGGGTCGAACAGAGAGAAGAAGTATTACTATAATCAGCGACACATAACGAGGATAGCACGACATCTTTCTTCCGGTAGCACAGGTAGGAGCTAAAGATCGTACCTGCAAAAGAGATTAGTGAATAACCAGCCACTAGAACATATGCCAAGGACTAAATTAAATTGCCGATCCTACGAGATTATTATATGGCAGATTTCCTGATATGACAGATGCGGAAATGGATCGTAACATACCACTGGCTGGTGCACAATCTACCAATATATGCTACTCGCGTATTATTGCCTATGCATATCTAATAGCCTCCCCCATTTTGGTGGAGGGATTCTCAATTTTGACGTTCGAAAACCAACGGATTTTTCTCAAATTTCCGGTCTCAGGAATTCACTCGTTCTCATTTATACAGACCTGACAATTTAATTCGCATCTGTCTTTTGGTCACGGCACGATGGCTCGCATTTTTCACTTCAAGCATCAACTGAAAAATTTTTCTCTTCACTAACAGACAAACTACAATGTCCCACAGAAAGTTCGAAGCACCAAGACATGGATCCTTAGGATTCCTCCCAAGAAAGAGAGCCGCCAGACACCAAGGTAAGATTAAGTCCTTCCCAAAGGATGTCAAGTCTAAGCCAGTCTCCTTAACTGCTTTCTTAGGTTACAAGGCCGGTATGACTACCGTCGTCAGAGACTTGGACAGACCAGGTTCTAAGATGCACAAGAGAGAAGTCGTCGAAGCCGCCACTGTTGTTGACACTCCACCATTGGTCATTGTCGGTGTTGTCGGTTACGTCGAAACTCCAAGAGGTTTAAGATCTTTGACTACCGTTTGGGCTGAACACTTATCTGAAGAAATCAGAAGAAGATTCTACAAGAACTGGTACAAGTCCAAGAAAAAGGCCTTCACCAAGTACTCTGCTAAGTACGCCAAGGACTCTGCTTCTGTCGAAAGAGAATTAGCTAGAATCAACAAGTACGCCACTGTTGTCAGAGTTTTAGCTCACACTCAAATCAAGAAGACCCCATTGTCCCAAAAGAAGGCTCACCTTGCCGAAATCCAAATCAACGGTGGTTCTGTCGCTGACAAGACCGCTTGGGCCAAGGAACACTTTGAAAAGACCGTTTCTGTCGACTCTGTCTTTGAAGAAGGTGAATTAATTGACTCCATTGCCGTCACCAAGGGTCACGGTTTCGAGGGTGTTACCCACAGATGGGGTACCAAGAAGTTACCAAGAAAGACCCACAGAGGTTTAAGAAAGGTTGCTTGTATTGGTGCTTGGCATCCAGCCAATGTTAACTGGACTGTTGCCAGAGCCGGTCAAAACGGTTACCACCACAGAACCTCTATTAACCACAAGGTTTACAGAGTCGGTAAGGCTGGTGACGAATCTAACGGTGCTACTTCTTACGACAGAACCGTTAAGACCATCAACCCAATGGGTGGTTTCGTTAGATACGGTAACGTTAACAACGATTTCCTCTTATTGAAGGGTTCTATTCCAGGTACCAGAAAGAGAATCATCACCTTGAGAAAGAGTTTGTACACCCACACCACCAGAAGAGCTGCTGAACCAGTTAACCTTAAATGGATCGACACTGCTTCTTCATTCGGTAAGGGTAGATTCCAAACCCCAGCTGAAAAGCACGCTTTCATGGGTACTTTAAAGAAGGACTTGTAAGTGGAGTGAGTAGACGTAAATAGTAATCTATGTAAATAGTAATCTATGTTTCCTTACTAATTTGCAGTAGTTTTTCCTCTTGTGTTTATAACTCGCGTTTATCTCAGAAGTCGCGGCATCGCGTTGATCAACATGACAATAGTATACTCAAGCTCCATCAAGAGCTCGTTTATATCGACCGTAGATCATCTCCCGTCGGACGTGATGCGGTCTTTATGGCTCATCCAAAGCATCAATATCTCTATCGAAAAACTCCGAGCTGAGCTGCTCAGAATCTTACATGAACCTTCCGAATCTCAGCAGCTACAATACCACCTTATATCACAGAAAATATCAAAGCTACTACACGAAAGCGTCCAGGAGTCGCAAGCATTGCAGAACCAGCTAGTTGCCCATAGACTGTCTCTAGCTGCTGAGGTAGACCAGCTTGAAAGCTTGAGAAGTAGACTCACCAATTCAGATCAAAACAAGCATCTCTACAAAGAGCTTCGAGATAAACTCACAGAACACTACAAACAAAACCCATTGGTTTCTTCCAGAGAAGCTCTTGAGGAGAAGGAGACAATGAACCCTTCAAAGGAGTTGTCTGTGGAGCCAGCACCGTTGAAGTTGTTGTTGAAGGTGCCAGCGTCCAAGCTCAAAGAACGAGAAAAGAAAGCTCTGCATAGTAGAAGTACTAATGACCGAACAAGAACGGGTGCCAATGGAGCATCCCGAAAGGGACGTGTTTCAAAAGCCTCCAAGTTGGGTAAAGTAGAAACAGTGAGAGCAAATCCTGTCGTTGAAGCTGGGCCGGAGATACCAAAACCTGTCGAGGATAACACCCTTTATTGTTTCTGTAAACTGCCGTCTCTGGGTAATATGATTGGCTGTGATAATGAAGACTCTTGTCCCAATGGAGATTGGTTTCACTATAAGTGTGTCGGGATATTGAATCGAGTGGATGCTTTCAAGTATTCTGCCGGTCTAGAGAAATGGTTTTGTTCTGACCATTGCAGAGAGGTGTATAATAAAAAACACAGTAAGAAGGGGAAAAAGAAAGCAGGCAGAAAAAGAGCTAGATGGTGATTTCTGGAATGCAGCCACCATCATAAAAATAATGCAGCACCAGAATAACGATTAATGTTTATGATAATATACACTATACAGCTAAAAGTTCCAACATCCCCTTGATTTCATTTGCCTCCTTTGACTTCTTAATCTCAGAGTCTACCTTTTTCACAAGACTATTGAATACGTCGTTTAAGTCAGAATTAGACGAAAGATATGATCCATATAATTCAAAAATAACGGACAAGTAATCTGCAATCAAATTAAACGATCTTACATCTTCAATGTTCTTATGAAACCATTGCAAAATTGGTACCAAAGAGATTTCGTCTCTGTTCTCTAAACACACTCTGACTTTACCTCTCAGCCTTAACTCGTTCAATACGGTTATAGTATGTTCTTTTGGAATCCCACTAATGAATGCACTGTCCAACGCTTCAGACCATTTGAACGCATTTAAAAGCTTTTCAAACGTCTTTAGCTTCTTGGTGTTTTGCTGTGATGAACTAATGATTCTTTGCTCTTCTTCTCCTCTGTAATCTATACCTTTCATCATTCTATTATATGCGTTACTCTTTGTTTGTTTCACTCCCTGCTTGACTCTAGCTTCTGTCTTTCTCGTTCTAATGGATAACAACCCGGAGGTTAACCCGGTGACAAAATGCTTATGATCTCCAGGAGAAACTCCACAACTCAAGACACCACCACTGCCGAACTTCCAGCCAAACTTGACGTTCCATGAGCTGCTGGCAGAGTCAAATATCTTGACATGCCCATCCAATGATCCTACAAGCAATCCACGGTCGCCGGTGTTGTGCAACGTCATGGCGGTCTTAGTGAAATTGTTTAACTCGTTGATCTTCTTGTTCAAAGCCAAGTCCCATATTTTAACCTGGGGTCCTCCTGCACTAATAATGGTGCTAGAACTGAAAGCCAAAATATCTTCTATGGGTTGGTTATGTTCAAACTTGGATACACAGTCGTTTGCTCTGGTATCGAAGATCCTTACTATTCCGTCGTAGCATCCGGTAGCAATCAAGTTCGGATTGTTTGGAATGAAGTCTGCACTCCTGATATAATCTTGATGGTAACTATCATTGAACTCTAGTATAGGTCCCGAAGTGGTCTGGGAAATATCGTATAATCTCACGATTCTGTCGTCAGATCCGGTGACCAATTGGTTTCCGATGGTCGAATGAAACTTGGCTACATGGGTAGCATAACTTGAAGGGTTTAAACTAACCAACAAACTACGAGGTTGGTAAGCATCGTAGATAGAAACCAATCCAGATTTGTCACTAGCAACGAGTAATTTCCCATCGTGTCTGAATTCCCCCGAAAGAACGGTATCCTTGAATCTTGAGAACGTTTTAATGACCTGTCTACTTTTGGAGGAGAATATTTGAATTCTGGTAGATGAAGCTACTGCAAAATCATGAGGTGATTGGGGGTTGAAATGGATGTGGTTTATAGGGTGGTTTTCTTTTATGACTTGAGGGCTCACGAATCCTCTCCAGTATCTTTGTTCTGGAGTGGTTTGTGAAGGCAAGGTAGGGTTTCTTACCTGTGCTACCTTTGGTTTACTTGATGACATGGTGATGGATTGAGATGAGATGAAAAATTTAAGATTCGCATTTAGACAGGTCGTGTGTGCGTAACTTGTTGATATAAGTGGTGAAGGACTTTAGTCAAGTAATTGAAAAGAGAGACAGGTATATGGTGGGCACGGTTGTATTCTCTGTAGTATGGGGATATATTGGTGATTTTTGGGGTATTTTTTGACGTTATATTGAGTAAGCTAGCAACAGTATCTATACCACACGAGTTTTTTACATTCGTAAGTCATTCAAACTTTCCTGAAACCAACTTCGTGTAAGAAGCTTAACCTCCTGGTTTATATCTGTCTTTTTCTCTCGTTTAATGTAAGAATATCTCCCCCCAACATAAATGTATTTGTGACTATGAAATTTGTAAATTTCGCAGCTTTCACAAATCCTTTTGCAACCACCTCAGAATCACCAACACAGAATGCAACTCCAGAGTTCCTTGAACCAACGTCTCAACTATATTGACCCGTCCGAGTTGTTGATTGAGAAGATCGAGTCCCAGTCTCCCGTAGCCTCTCCAGTTCCGTTACACGAGCAGGAACTCTCTTTACCGGCAGTTGAGTTTAGCACTTCTCAAACAAGCCAACTGGTTGCAACAGATGAAGTCACTCTTAAAGATGTCAGACTTAGTGCTGGTATATACTTGGACGTAGACAAAAGCCCCGAGGACGATGATTGTGAAGAAGAAGAAGAGAAAAAGAAGAAGTTTTGGTTCTTACCTTTTGGCTTAGACCAAACTGTTGTTGTAAACCCTCACCATCTTTTATCTAACGCCGATGGTGGCAGTGGAAGTTTGTTTTCTTCTGTTCCCAATGTAGGCAGCTTGGAAGAAGATCAAGACACAAAGCTATTGTTACAGACTGGATACACCCAGGAAGCAGACGACCAGGAACAAGAGAAGGAACAAGAGAAAGAAGAGAAGGAAGAAGAGGAAGACGAAGGGGAAGAAGTCGCCATTGAACCGTCCCCAGCTTCCAAAACTTTCAAACAACACGGCGACGACGAAAACTGTAATGAGGAGGACAAACAGAACTCGGGGGTCAAGCTTGGTGTCAAGTCTATCACCTTCGTGATGTGGCTTACTGTTTGTGGCCTCACTCATTACCTCTTTGGTATGTAGTTCGAGAATGTAGTTCAAAACTGGGTCAGTTTGATTTCTATATTACGCTTCTTAATTACACACGACTAGGGCTATTATCATCACTCCTGCAAAGCACGCAACCGCTCACGCATCTCATCCAATGCTTCGTGATCTTCCTCGACCACAGGCTCTTCTTCTTCTTCAAATTTAGCACTAGGCACTTCAGTCTCGATCTTGCCGAGCTCATTCTTGGTCAAATCTTCGATGATCTTGTTTATTTGCTCTTGTCCCTCTTCCTCCAATTCATCATCTTCAACATCTAAATCTACCATGTCATCCATCATCTCGTTAATTATACCCGATTTCATCAACTCTTTTTGGAGCTCTTGCATCGTGCCCAGCACAACACCTAGGTGAACCAACTGGTTGACGTCCCGCATGACAGACGTCGAGCTCTGCATGCTGGTGGTTAATTTGTTCATAGACCATTGCTCATTGATGGACATGGTTATAGACTCTACTCTTGCTTTTGATAAATGAAGCTTATTGTACTGTTTGGTGATGTTCTGTAATTCTCTGGCATAGAGCCTGGCACTCTTCATATCTTTAGACTTGACGGCTTTCTTGACGAGCCCTTCAGTCTTCTTCTTTAGTGGTTGCAATTGGTTCATTGACTTGTCAAGTTCTCGTTTATTCTTTCTTAATAGCAGGTTGATGGTTCTCATCTAAACAGTTAGTACTCATATTCAACGCAATTATTACCCGATACATACCTGTTCCTTGGGGTCAGGACCCCATATCGCCTTCTTTATATAATCCATACTGCCAAATTTCAACCTCCTAAATTCGAATCCGCGAATTTATCTAATCTATTGAGGATCAAACATTCACTATTCCATTAATGACCACTTCTTCTGAGACAACACTCTTGTGTTTATTGGGTGTCTTTTTGCCACCGGCTCCCGTGTTCATCTTACAGAAGACCATCTTCACCAAGGAATTTTTCATCTCTATTTTGCTCACTTTTATGGGCCATTTGCCAGGGTTGATTTTCTGCTTATACTATATTTTAGTTTCTTATCCTAGATCAGGCTACGTCAGTGTCGACGAGGAAAACAGACGTGGGTCCAGGGGTGATCGTGGTGGTCGTGGTAGACACCAAAGACACCATCATGGCGAAGCTCACCATGAGCATGAACACGGACATGAACATGGACACAATGAAGGGGCTAGATACACAGACGAGGTGCCAGAGGCTCCAATTGCTTCCGAGGATGTTAACTATGGGACTGGAGAAGGAAGCTCTGATGCTCCTCCAGATTATAGCGAGATTGTTTCTGAAGAACAGCAGCAGTTGCAGCAGGATTCCAAGGGAACTGACAATAAGGTCCAGCACTAGTAGCAGGACTATGTAGTGAATTTAAGTTATGGTAGACATCGTAGAGTAGAATGAGCGTCAGAATGACGATAAAGAGGAAGAGCAAGAGAAGAACAGAGAAGATAAATGAATTACAGAATATGCTACTGAATTGTACATTTATTAGATCAAGTTTTACCGGTGCTGGTCCCACATGCTCACAGATCTAACGTCACCATCGCCTTTGCAACAAAACCCTCCAAATGGAAAATAGCTTTGGATCCCAAACTCAATCTTTCATCAAATAATGACCCTACCTCTAAAAGCTTACTTATCTGCTGAGAATCGTTCGTCTTATTCACCAACTCAAACAACACGTTCTTCAAAATCAACCGGGCAGGAATACAATGAGCAAGAAGTTCGTAGAACACCACTCTTGTTTTAGCTAAGTTGGCCACGGATCTATTAGTATAAATAGACTCAGATACATTTTTTATAACCACTTCCCAGTCCAAAGGTATGGAAGCATTGGTAGGATCACAATTGATAGTGTGGTTCTTCATCAGAATGGTTTCAAAGCAGAGCAAAGATTTTCGTAAATTCTGATCAGAATTAGCAGCAATTTGTTTAAGGAATTCATATTTCAACAGGTCATTGTTGAACTGGATGTTTTCTTTTTCAGCTACAGTGGTTAAAATGTTGGCAATGTCTTCAACTGATGGAGCAGGAATTCTGACCAATAACGTTCTACTCTTGATTGGTGGAATGATATTAGAAGTTGTGTTGGAGATCATGATTAATCTGATATTTGAAGAGTACTTTTCCATAGTTCTTCTCAAGGCGGCCTGAGCATCTCTAGTCAACGATTCGGCTTCATTGATGATGACTACTTTGAAACGATGCTTCAAGGCCCCGTTCCCGCTTTTCGAGCTGGCGCTGAAATCAACTTGTTCGGTACTGGCTATATCTTTTAACAAATCTTGAATCACAACTCTATCATTATTACCCATATCACTGGGGGTGATTTCCAAATGGTATGGGGAACTCAAAATGTTGAATTCCAACTTCCTGTTGGACGAGGTGGTGAATGTTTTGACGTCAATTTTAAGTTTTTCAACCAGGCTTCCAAAAAGTTCATGGAGTGTAGCGTACACCCTAGTTTTTTTCCCACTTCCGCTGGGGCCATATACCAATAAGTGGGGGAAATCACCAGTGCTGGCCAACGCCTTGAGGTTGGTGGTAATCCCCTGGTGGTACGAGAGTTTATCCAATTTCCGTGGTCTGTATTTATCTACCCACAAAGACATGGTGATGAACGCGTTTGAAAAACGCGAATGGCTGCAAGAAAACTATGATGAGTTGGTGTGAATGGAAGATAGATTGGAGAATGGATGGGTCGATATGTAAGGAATGGGTGTGATGTAGAGATAAACTAGAGAACGAGCCGTATAAGGTAGTGACAGACTGGTCACATAAGAAACTGGAGTTTTAAAACAGCACTCATCACCCAATTGACTTAGAAACACACGAGAGGTACTCAGTTTTCCTTCTATATTCCATACCAGCTGCTTTTCGTCTATCAGTAATCACTTCTTCACTCACTTCTCCTTTCTCACTTCTTCTCTCTCACTTCTCCCTCTTGCTTCTCTCGTGATGCTATTACATACTCAAACTCTAATCTGCTCCTACAGTTTACCCAAACATGCCATATATTATACAATTACATACCATTAAACCTTTGGCTTTGTTCTGATGAAATGAGTAGAACACTCGTACCCGGTAGGGTTTTTTGCTAAGTACAGCTGGTGATATTCCTCTGCATCGTACCAAATAAAAATCGGCTCTATTTGAGTGACAATTGAATGGTTTGGATAGTACTCTCTTTCGATCTTCTCCTTAACGTCTTCAGCCACCTTGTGGTCTTCGGTTTCGTGAAACATCACAGCAGAACGGTACTGGGTACCCCTATCTGGGCCTTGATAATTCAATGTAGTAGGATCGTGCATTCTGAAGTAAATGTCCAAGATATCTCTGACGCTCAAGGTGCTTGGTTCATAGGAGATCTGGACAGCTTCTGCGTAATCTGTATCACCCCTACACACTTTTTTGTAATCAATTTCGTGGATGGCGGGAGAACCGTTGGCGTATCCAACTTTGATATCCACCAAGCCTTTATCGGCGAATTGCTTTCTGAACACTTTCTCGACACCCCAGAAGCATCCGGCAGCCAAGGTGACGAATTTCGAAGTGGAGGTGGTCTTCAAAGTAGGTGAGATGAGCTGACTAGTCATGATATCAATTGTTAACTTTTAGTAAGACGATTTACACAAAGAACTGTCTTAAAATTCGACATATCTCGTGATCTAACGGCCCGCGAATTCGCGATGACATGAGAACTCCGAAGAGTCAAAGTTATGGCTCATAGTATATTGTATACAGTATATAGACATATATTTTATCGGAATTAGAAGCAGACTGGAGGTATTTTAAGGCTACTTCCTTTTAAAGCCAAAAATCAGCTTCTTCCGTTCCTTTTCCTTCTTCTCTTTTTCTTCCAGCTTATTCAGAAGTAAAGATCCAGTACTAGACTTTCGTTCACTGGTCTTGTCTAGCTTCAGCTCTCTGCGCTTGAGCCCGCCTACCCATGACTTCTTTTCTCTCACTTCCGGCACCGCAACCTGCGAAAGCGGTCCGGCACTAGCATTGGACGCAGTCCTGTCACGTGAAGGAACTCCGCTGCCGCTAGTATCTTGTGGAGCTTGATTAGGCTGGCCAGGAGCCGAAGTAAACGACGACACAGAAGCGGCTGGGGTATCGAGTTTGAAATTCTTTTTGAATATGCTGGATGATTTCTTGGTTGAAGGAGTTGAAGCTTCCAATGAAACTCCATTCAGCAGTTGTTCGATGGACGCTTCATCTAAAAGATGCTTGGACGATATACTTGTCTTCTTTGTAGACGAATCAAGTGTTGCGTTATCATTTTCTGTATCATCCGAAACACTGTTATTTATAGGGTTAGAACCAACACTATTATTTACAGGATTAGACACACTGTTATTGCCATGTGACTGTACAATTGGGGGTTCCATGGTGTAGTCATTTCCATTGAAAATATCGTTGATGTTGAATCCAAAGTCCATTTTCTCTTCTTCTCCTTCTTCTAAATGGGTGGTTTCCAGGTAGAATAAAATGTATGCACTTGCAAGACCTGGTCCATTCCCAAAGAATTTCATGACAAAACACTCATCCACTACTTCTACTGTTTCATCGTCGAAAAGAAGCCAAATCTGCGGTTTGATCTTACACAAGGAGATATAGTGTCCATGCATTGGCCCACCACCAATGTGGACTACCAATGATGAAAGTTCATACAACTTGAAGTTATTTTCGAAATTCAGATTCTCTCTATTACTGGTAGTATTGAAAAGTCTGAGTTTCAAAGGGTATGAGATCAGATCGAAAAGCTTGATCAACTTGTCAAGTTTATCATCATATTTAAACCGCTTGAAATTGATCACCAAAACTTCTGGCAACTCTTTAACCTTGATTGTTTTGATAGCCTCTTGAAGCGACAGGCACGAGTTACAATAAAACTTGTTCTGATGAGTCAAGATTTCCAGCTTAGAAAAGTTGTTTAATAAGTTGGTCAATGAGTTGGAGTGGGAATTAGGTGGAATGTCAATCGAAAGGTCTAAGAATGTTTCTTCTTTCGAGGTGATTGTTTCACAACTTAAACACTTTGTTTCGTTGGTAATAATTCCCTGAAACAAGTCATTACACCAATTCTTATCCACGCCGTTCTCTTTGTTCAAACACTCGATGATCTCATTGATCAAGTAGTTACAGAACTCATGGGCATCATGATGCATGTTATTTTGACGGAACAAGTAATTTTTCTCTTTAAGTTTTGACATGAAGAAGTTCGGTGACACAACTCCCGTACTTGATTTATTCTCCACCATACACTCAAACAAGTCTTTCAAGGCATATAGTAAAGCCGAGTCATCGTTCTGCTCACTTGGCAACTGAAGCGAATGATCAAGGTTTACAATTGGGCCGTTGATAAGAGCTGACCGTTTCCTTTGGTCGCTGGTAGGACTAGGGTTAAACGGGTTGATAGGGTTTTGAAGAAAAGTCTCTGGATAAGGAATACCAATTAGAATCACACTCAGTTGAGACAGAACTTCTCCTTCGTCTTTGGCCACAGGCTCGACGGGCACAGCACCATTGTCCGAGCTGAGAAGCATCGACAGACTTTGACTATAGTCGTTTTTGTTGGTAGTATCTTGTGTGATGTTTTGGTTAGGTCTAGTAACCATTACGGGGATATTCTTAAAGTCTTGGTTATCATAGTTGCTTATTAACCGTTTCTGCTCTTCCAGCAAATACTCACATTTCCGCAACTCAAATATATAGTTCTTTCTATCAGGTATATCGCTTTCAGTAGACGTCGAAGCTTGACCGTTTGCTGAAGGGTTTGAGTTAAATTTCAAACCAAAGATCGAGCCCTTCCTCGACAGCTTCGGTTTTTCTTCAGACACAGATTTTTGCTGTTCCTTTGTTCGCTTTTGAACCAACAACTCATACTTGCTTGTGAAGTTATGGGACTTGATTCCATAAAGATTGAGTTTTCTATCGTGCTGAGTCTTGTGGTGCGAGATGAGTTGGACTCTGAATTTTTCAGTATAGTATAAGCATTGTAGAATGGAGTTGCAGTAACATGTGTTTCCAAAGTTCTCCATTCCGAACACCTTATCCAGGCCGTCGCCGTACGGCAACTCTCTAGCGATGGCAGATATTGACTGTGTCATGGAGAATAGGAGATTAGATTTCGCGAAGTTGGGTAAATGGTGGGGGAGAGAGAGAGATCAAGTCCGAGAGGGATGAAGCGCGAGGAGCAAGGAATAGGCAAGGAGATGGGAAGTGTGGTGAAGAATGGTGGAGGATCAGGGCGAGATAGGTCACGCTCACGCTAGTGTGGTACTGTAAGCAAGATGGGTCACGCTAGTGTGGTACTGTAATCTAAGAAGCACTGGTGCGGTGGGGAGCAGCACGTAGCCAGTGGAAGCCGAGTACGAAGCAGTGCTACTTAGGCGATGATATCTCGTAAGACGTTCAACCATTGGCTCTATATTGAAGCAAACAGACGCAGAAACAATGGCTTCATATATAAAGAACTACAGGGGCAGACACCGAACAAAGTAAACAAGTCGTATCTACCTCCCTAAACTGTGGTGCTATCTGTTTCTCGGGTTGTTCTACTAAACTGCTTGTTTTATCAATGATATTCACCAGGATATCATGCTCCGCTATCAGCGCCATCGAGCCTATCGCTCTTCGTCTCCCGCTCTTTGTCTCCCGCCCTATCGTCCCAGGTGGATTACTCCGCTGCCGTACGCTTGTTGGGCACATAGCGCCTATCAGATCTATTGTTCTGCTATCGTACTACTGCCACACTAATTCTACCGTCTAGCATAGATATCGCTATCGCCACTATCGCCACTATCGCCACTATCGCTATCTCGACCCCATATTGTTCTGCCTATCGTGCCTATCGTGCCTATCGTTCTATCTCATTCCGCCTATCGTTCTATTATCCTATCACATTTTCGATAAGCTTTCCTATCTCGCTGCTATCGTTGCTATCTGCTCACTGCCTAGGTTCTACGGTTATTTAAATCACCACTCGCCAATTGTACCTCCAATCATCAACCTGCATTTATCGTATCAATCCCCATACTCCACAAACGAACTTTATTCTTATCTTATCTTCGCGGTATAAGTATCGCAGGTAGGCTGCGGGCAGTCAATTTCAAAATTTGGTTGAGTTGCTGGGTTGATGTAGCTTTGTTACGTATAGCTTTATTACAGGAGGCTTGGGGTTGTAAGTCGCCCGATAAGCTAACCTTTCACTTTACTACGGAAAGCCTTCAACTAAGGAAACTACAACCTCTACAAATAACATGGCACAAGTTGTGGCGCAGGGTAATTCGAGAGTGTACAGGATGATTTTTGCTAGACTTGCGCCTCAGGGTTCCATAACCCGTAACATGTAAAACAGGAAGAAAATTTTTATTCTTTGCTCTAGTCAAATTTTCCGATACTCAAATGTCTGCAGTTGCAATCTGAGGAGAGCGACATTGGCCGTTCGGGCTTCACCACTATCTTTGAGTACTGTGGCTTAGCTTGATTTGTAGCTGGTCGGATGTGCTGCAAGCAGGTATACCCAGAAATATGAATTTCCGGAAACTGACCCAAATACTCTACCATATCCCATATATGAATGTCGCAGAAACTCGGTTCAGGCGTGGGGGATGAGCAACACTTATTTTCCACAAAGGTAATAGATACTGACAAACCGCGCACCTTTCCTGCACATGAAAACGCGAAAATCAAGTTATCTTAATCTGTGGGTATTGCCTCCTTCTTATAAACGCAGTAGAACAGGAACCTCTCATAAACGAATCGCGCAGAAGAGTGAGTCAAAATCTTAATCAGTTGTTATTTGGATTCATCTGTACAATCGATGTGACTCGAAGATGTGGCATCTGTCCCGAAGAAGGTTTGCCATATTTCCTATTGCCAAAATTATCTTTTCCATGCTCTGGAAAGTATTTCTGACACAAGTGTTTCGAACAGAAGCATCTCAAGTAAAACTGGTGCGGCTATACTATTGTAAGCTAGCATGGTAACCCCTTCTCTTCGTGGATTATTTGTCTTTGTTCAAAACAACCAGGCAGAAGCTTTTCTACGTCCACTTGCACGGAGATTTTCGTCACTGAACAGAACCTCGAGACCCGAAGTGCTAGAAACCGTGGAAGATAGCAGAGGTACAGATGAGCTTTATAAGAACCAAAACCTGTAACATGTTCGAAATAGCATGCTTCACCCTACACCAAGACTGCTGTTTAATGAAGGCAAAAGCTTGCTATGAAAAAAAGTTGCAGCCACAAGCTAATGGACTCTAGCGCAAATTCAACAGCGATTAGGTATACCCACGCAGCCAACCCGGTCTCGTATCCAACAGAAAGGTAGGCTGAGATATAGCTTTACTCTACTGGCTTAGCATCTGGGGAAAAGCCATGCAAAGCTTAATAGGTGAAAGCCTTTTCGATGCTCAGCTGTTTCGATATTCAGGGTCCTTCCTAAATAACTCAAAACGTACCTGTGTCACATTCAACCTAGTATATGAGAAATTAGCTAGACTTGTAGAAGCTATTTAAGAAGCCAAGCTGGTTCTTAAACATGCTTTGTAGGCGTTCTTCGACAAGGAAGCATTGGCCACTTTTGGGAACTTGGCCTGGGCGTATCTTCACAGCCGAGCTGAACTATCTTCGAAACGAACAAAGCCAAAGCTACATCCTAAAGCTACGTCCTAAAGCTACATCCTAAAGCTACGCGTTTCTTAATTCACATTGACTAGTCTAGAGGCTGCCTACTAATAAAGAGTTACTGTCCGGAGTAGCATATCACTGATTAACAGCATATCCAACTTACCAGGCGAAAGCATAAGCTCCTGTTGTTCAAACCCTCGAACCTGAGATGCTAACAATGCCTATACAAGCCATCCCAACAACAGATCTCCACGTGCCCCTTCGTGCCAGCTTCTTGTATTTGTTTTGATTGATTCCAATAACAATACGTTATGCCAACTTCTCAAACTGGAAACCGCAACCAAAACCACAGATTCACATATGCTAACATACGGTCGAGGCTTCAGCAATCCAGCTTTGTCAGCATATCACTCTCTCGGCCTAGGTAGTTAACAATCAGAGGTCATCGTTAATTGAGTGGCGCAACTACTCACGAAGTCATCGCGTTTGTATACAGCGGGCCCGCTCCAACACCAGCCCCGCGCTGACCCCGTGCTCCTAGGGATTCACCGACAAGCCCGGGGCGAAAAATTTTCACTAAGCTTTGACCGCGTTAAGCATTTTATCGGGTAATTGGCTTTAAAGATAGACAAAGAGATGGATAGTAGCAGGAGCTTCTGCTACTAAGAACACAGCACCGCAAATACGCTGGACTTGTTCATTAAACTGGTTTGCTACACATAAACTCTAGGAATGTTATATTCTATTAAATATATATTTGATACAATATCTCAACAACCCGCTGACAGTCAATATTAAACGGGGTTAAAACAACATATAATAACAAACTGAAACGAAAAAATTTTATAAAGGTTCATAAAAATGCTGTGGTATTAGAAGACTAGGTTATTTACAATAACAAAGCAACACCAGCGGCAGCAGCAGCACCTAACAAACCAGTGGAGACAATAGCAGCACCGGAGTCGTCAGAAGAAGAAGAACCGTTAGAACCGTTAGAACCGTTAGAGGCGTTAGCGGCAGAGACAGCAGTAGCGGCAGTTAAAGCGATGATAACAGATTTGAATTGCATTTTAATGGATTTCTGAGTTAAAGAAAAAATTAGAACTTAGGGGGAACCGGGCGTATTTATAGTTTTTAAGCGGGCCACGGAGGTTCCAGGAAATTCTAACATATTGCGAGCGAGAAAAAGAAAACTGCGGCTCTCACCTTTATTATCCGGAGCATGTCATCTGGCAGGTTTACAGGTTGAATAAATTTGTTAATTAATTTACCCAATTAGGAAAGTAATTGGTTTTGTTTGTTCCGAGAAGATTAGCAATAAAGAAACTTCTTCTGTTTTCCTAAGAAATTACCTTTTTCGGGTTAGGCTATTTGCATTTTACATAACAAAACCCTGTTATTACCAGCAACTTGTTGCTATTCTTCCTATTAATAGCGATTATGCCAATTTCATTTAAATTTTAATATATCGATGCTCAATCCCTTCGTTCAAACTCCCCGATAGTTCAAAACCTATCTTAGTGAAACCTTCGGTAATTCGTCCCCCGATTTTCTAACCCCCCACGGTGCTTCGTTAGCTACGCGAATACAGCCCCCTCACATTGTGCCCCTGAAAGTGTCTAACGCGAATGCTCGGCCAAGCCTATTTGGGTTTCATAGACGGCTTTTCAGATGAAATTCATTACCTAATATTACATTATTACCAAATTAATCCTACACGATACACGATATTTACACGATTGTTATGCAAGATGATGATAGATCAATCAAATACACTCACGAAACGATTAGTCGAAAAACCATGACATAACATACAAAGTTATTGTTAGCAACTTCACGTTACTGAGTTTGACGAGTAATAAATGGTTGAAATTACGACTCATTTTTGCTATCATTTTTGCTATCATTTTTGCTATCACCTTTGCTATCAGTTCCAGTTTCAGTCACACCTTTCGTCTTCATGGCAACCTTGGTGATTTTTGTAAGCTCCTGCATTCTTTGCACCTCACTAGCATAGTTCCATTCCTGTTCATAAACCTTATTGAGAAACAAGTCTTGAACAAAATCACTGTTTTGCAAGTCGTGTTTTGGCTTGTCAAACATTAAACTCTTGATCTCATCGTGATGATTCCTCGAATTATTCCGGTTTATCAAATAGTCTTTTAAAATGCTTTTGTCGTTAAGAAGATTCAAATGATCCTCATAGGTAAGCTGGTTGATCTGGATCTTCTCTAAAGCCCCAACTACTCGTTTCTGCTTATCGAATTCATCCTGCTTTGCAAGCCACACGCCGGGATCATCCAAGTAGTTGAGGATGTTTTGCGTGTTGACCCAAATCCGGAAATTGTTCAAGTATATGAAGTCTCTATAGTTTTTCTCTGAAATCGAGTTATGCGGGTATTCGTCGTTAATCATCGTCAAGAAATTGGTCAGGAGGAAACTCACCTGGTCTTGGAAGTGAATCGGCTTGAGGGTATCAACTTCGTCAACTTTTAAAAAGTGATCGTTCCTGCAATTCACAAGTCCAAATTTATCATTATGGTTATAGTTTTCTTGTCCAGTGTGGTCGACAAATTTAGGGTTCAAGTACTCATACTTTGGAGGGGCCCTGCTGTTGGTAATGGCCAAGCCGGTGATATCGACATAAAGCCCCGTGTCAACATCGATGAACCGGCCATCGATGTTGTTGTTCCCGTTTCCCTTTTCTCTGTATGTTATGGAGGATCCTATGTCCATAAAGTACTTTCCCATTCCTTGGAACTTCCCGTCCTTGGTCACTTTTTCAACCACCAAACTCTGGTTAAACCGCTCTGCTAGTTTATTCATCTCCTCTATAGGCATTTGGACGTCCAAATCAGTGTCCCACGGGAAAATCAGACCGTTCCAATACCAGCTCAATAATGATCCATGTGCTATCCACGTGACGACGCCCTGGGTCACACAGAAATCAAGATACGTCTTGATCAACTTACACAAGGATATCATCTGTTCACTCTTACCAACCGTAAGTCCATTGAAGAACCTCCAATCATAATGCTCTCCTAACCAGCTCTCTTTATAGCTCTGCAAAAGCTTGGCCTCATGGAAGTATTTCGGAGGATCATCCACACTGACAGAGGTTCTTAACGAGTCCAAATACATCTGTTCGTTCAAGCTTAAAGACTTCTTCTGCTTGAGATCCTGGATCCGAGCTTTGGCATCAAACTTAAACATCGACTTGTCCAATTTGATTTGCGATGGAAGTGCTTGTTTGGGTATCCCTTTTACGGCAGATTTCATGCTGTGATAGTTGTCCAACACATTCACTTTTCCTTTGAGGTTTAGCTCCTCAATATAGTTATTGTTCATTAGGGCATTATTGATATCGTTATTTCTGTTTTCAATGGGTATGTCAAGATACCCGTCATCCGTCAACACCACCAACTTGGTGGGCGACTCAAATGAGGTGTACAAATATGACTTACCAATGATTTCATTGTTTTCTATCGTTTGCTGCTCCGGAGCTTCTCTTATAACATACCCCAAGGTCGACCCCGGACTATTACTACAGTACTCCCACACGTCCCGGATTTCACTGTCTTGAACCAAGGCCGAATTCTGACTGATATCGAACATCTCGTCACACCTATTGGAGTGTCCGCTGTTATACGCCAACTTCTCGAGCTTTGATAAGTCCACCCAGTCTGACCAGTGGAATTTTAATGCTTGTTTGGGGTGGGTTTCTATCCATTTGAAATAAACGCTCATGGTCAAACGAGGGTCAAATGGTTGTAAAATAGGCCTCTCTATTTTGTTGTTGCCGTAATAAGGTGGGACTTCCACAGTTAATGGAAGCAGTTCCACAGGCTGGGTGAGAGACCACAACACAGGATCGTTTTCATTCTCTCGAAGCAACTTGCCTATGTGCTTGGTGAACGTTACATCGCCGTCAAAGTCGTATGAGTTATGTAGAAAGTTGGAAAACCATGCTTGAAATTTTAGTTGAACGGTTTTTTGGAGTTTCACTCGGTCTCCGATTAATGCTACTTGTTGGTTCAGTTGGCCCACCGCTAGAATGCTTGCTAGGACGAGGATAACCGCAAAGGTCCTTACGGCTATCTTCTTGAATCTTAACATGTAATTAGCAAGATATACAAATATGAAATTAACACTATCGCCCCGGAAGCCTTGTCTTGTCATACGCTAGGAGCTGCTGTGGGTTTAGTAGCACTCGCCCTTTTACCCGTTTGGGAAACAACAATCAACTGTCTGACGATCAAACGCCCAAACTATCTTAAATGGGCACTATACACTCCTAAAACCGTTCTTCCATGCACACCCCTTGGCACTCCCACACGCAAGTGTTCCACTTTAGTTCTCCGTGGTACCCGGCCCTCGCTCCTATCCTTCTATGCAGACGATTAACAACAATAAGTGATCCAAACCTACATATAAGCTCGAGAAAATGCATAAAACTAACAAATGGCAATCTGTATTACTACGACAAGAAATTCCGTCCAATTATTTATATAAGTTGATCTACGCGAGGTCTATTTCTCGTAACAAGACGCCTTCTCGTCCCATTCCAAGCGATCCCCGAACATCCACCAGTGGGTTGGTATGGTCATGTGACTCATTGCCTTCACCCCCCTTGAATTCAAATATAGAGCTGGACCCCCCGTAAAGTATATCCCCTTCTACTCCAACTCTATTACATGTGACCACCGAAACTTTCTTTTTAATCCTTGGTAATCCGTTATATGGGTGGCTCAAAAACGGAAACAACCGAAGAATATGATAATCCACTGTTGACGTATCGGGTTTATCCACAATGAATGTTTTGGGTGTTGATTCATCCTCATCTAGTTGAGCCTTGTTTGTCTCTTCCACGTCAAATACGGCCTGGCTCACCTCCTTGTTTGTAGCAGCCTTGTTCGTCTCAGCCTTGTCAAAAGGATCCAATTCCCGCTGTGCATTTCCCGCCTCTTGTAGTGTACTCTCTGCCTCCACCTCAGCTATCTGCTTAGCCTTGGCTGCATCCTCCGCCAGAAATTGACTTCGCAGAGCCAAAACCAACAGAGGAGACATTGGCGATAACCACGCCATGGGACATACAATCAAGTCAGCCTGCTGCCTATAGCACGCCATGGCAAATTCAAACGCATTGAATGGCGCCTCAAACTTATACGGATTCAAGTCCATACAAATGCCAAAACTTAATCGAGAGGTGTTGAATCTATGTCCCTTTTCTTTACCACCCAAGTAGAACTGCGGGTCCAATACAACATCCACCAGCTTGAACAGCCTATCTGGATTTTCACTGCACCCCCAAACTTCATCTGTCTCATATAAAAACGTCTTGCGGTAATTGTGTAGCTCAGCGCCAGACGGACTGACTAGTTTGCACGAATTGTAAAGGGTTCCACGGTCCAACTCGGGATACCCGATGACCGTGAAGCACTTGAATTGCCGCAGTAGCTGCTGCGCAAACTTGACGCTTTGGGGGTTCTCTGGTGTATCTACATACGGCAAAATGGCATCCCGACTGCTGAAATTGTAGCCGGTCAACGCCAACTCAGGGAGAACCACCATATCAAACTGGTGCTGGAGCCCCGTGAGGAGCTGGACAACCCTGCGCTGGTTGGCCTCGACCTCCCCCAATAGAGAGTTGAGCTGCACCGCTGCGACTCTCAACTTCATTTCCGATGAATCAATAAATGCGAAGTGCAAAAAAGGCAACTCAAAAGCAAACCAACCAACGCGGCTTGTTCGCACCAATCAAGGTTTTATAGTTGGGGAAGATCGCCAAATAACCCAAACTTCGGGGTGTATTGTTCTGTGCCGGCTTCTGTCCTCACCCTCTTGATCTGCTGCCTTTTTCCGGCTTACCCTTTTAATTTCCCGAGACTTGCTTCGCCTCTTGTTTGTACCTGAATCGCGGCGCAGGGCTGCCAATTATGTCAAGAGGGCAACAAGTCGTAAGAGTGAAATTTTTAAATAAATAACACCCTCTTTTCAGTTTATCTACAGCATTTATATTTGCATTCACAGCTATTTACCGCCCGTCCCGTCTCGCCACATCCATGCTAGATCACTTCACAATGTTCAGACGAAGCCGGTGTATCTTAATACTAGCGTTTTTGGTCACAGTACATTTATTCATACTCGCCTACATAAATGATATAGGGTTGGAATCGTTTACTCTCGTGCCCCAAAACATCGCCAAGGTGTCGGGGATAGATAGACTTATACAGGAGAAGTTCGATAAAGAGTTCCTAGACCCTTTCCGTAACAATAGACTCGATAAAGAGCTACAGGAAAAAATACAACATCTAAGCTTGGGCCGCCGAAACGGAGACGGTGATCTTTTAGTTCCGGCAGAATACTTTGATGGCAAAAATAGTGACAAGCCCGTGATCTATGACCCAAGACTAACTTCCAGCGCCTTGTTTGCATACCTCACGGAACAGCTTGAATTCACTCCTTTGGACAAATTGGAGATCCCTGTTTTCCACTGGAGCGATTATACTAATCTTTCAACCTTGTATGATTATCAAGTGGAACAAGAAAAGCAGCACTGTGAAATGCTTTCTGTTTCTTCGTCTGGAACCTTGAGAGACCGTAAAATGGGCATCTTTCCAACCAAGGATTTCTGCGTTACCGACGAGGAGCTCAAAGATTTGGCAAATAGCGAGCTTGTTTCCGAACATGTTCGCCAAAGAGCAGCAGCCATCGCTGAATCAAGTCCTCGTTATTCAGCAGGATTCCACATCTTTAAAGAAGGTGGTAGATCATCAAAGAAATTCAAAATCTTGCACGCCAAGCTGTATCTTCACGATTTCATGGAGTTGCCTCTTTCCATTGTTTTGCTATTGCCCACCGATGAAAACCAACTTGGTGGGGATTCCCAGCTAGCAAACGCCATCAAAATCAATGTTAACCGTAAAGAGGGCGGATACAAGCGGTTGGTGGATACGCTGATGTATAACAGATTGAAGCCCAGAGATGGCCCTGCAAATGAAAACGTGAACGTGAATTCTGGGGAATACTACCACAAGTTTTTGGATAAGTTAAACCAGAATCCACAGTTCACGAGGTTGAAACAGAACAATTCCAAGATTCCATATGAAAGGCACTTGACGCATGAACATTTCTTGAACAACGCCACTGATATATTCGAGTCTATCTCTGACGAAGATGCTTCCCAGGATGTGCATTTAGACAATTACAAAAAAGGGTTGGACATCTCATTACTGAGCCCATACCCCGTTAAGTACTTCTTTGAGGCCCAAATGCTTAACAGAGACGTTAATGCAGAATTAGGTGGCCACTACGATTGGAGATTCTTCAACGGAATAGTCAATTACTCTGAGCTTCAGCCTCCATCTCTTCACGGCCTTGTTAGTTCGTGGTTCAAATTCACCAACAGTTATCAATTCAACTCTTGGATTGCACACGGGCTGTTACTTAGCTGGTTCTGGAATGCATTGGCTTTCCCTTGGGACATTGATTTCGATGTCCAAATGCCCATTCAAGACTTGCACTTGATGTGTAGACAATTCAACCAGAGCTTGGTGATGGACCATGGTTTTGGCAAGGGCCTGGAAAATAAGTATGCCCGGTTCTTCTTAGACTGTGGAACGTTCATTGGAACCAGGAACAACAGAAATGGCCACAATAACATCGATGCCCGTTTCATTGATGTGGATACCGGTCTTTATATTGATATCACCGGACTTGCTTTAACAGACATGCCAGCTCCTCGTCGTTACAACGATATGTTACCGTCGAATCTTCATCCTTCTCAAGCAGACCGTGATGTATCTTCCATCCAAAGAAATGAGTACCTCAAGATATACAACTGCAAGAATAACCATTTTACAAGTTTGGAAGATATCAGTCCTTTGAAGCTCACTCTGTTCGAGAACCAGTTAAGCTACGTACCAAAGAACTACAAAAACATCTTAACAAATGAGTATAAGGAAAAGGGGACCGAAACAAAGAAGTTCAGGACTTATTCTTTCATGGAAGAGTACCAGCTTTGGGACTTGACGAAGGACCTTATCAGGTTTGTTAAAAAACAGCATCCTGACAGAGCCACCAGTTTAAGGCAATATAGAGCTAACACCTCATCTGGTCGCCGTGCCCTGGATGCTATAATCGATCAAGAATTCACCTCAAAAGAGGACTACATTGACTACCTTTGGAAGAACCAAGAGACTCTCTTTGAGTATTTAGTGACCTCTGAGTTGACTGATTTCCACAAGAAAGAAATGGAGCTTTTGAATAAGGGTGGATCCACCAAGCATTTGTTCTTCTCGAATGACGAGCTCATGCACAAAAGTAAGCCACTAAGACATGATCCTTTCAACTTCAAACAGATCTTTGAAGGATATACCTTTGAGTCTTGTTACCGTCAGTTGAGTGAAAAAATCAATGGAGAGCATCATGAAGGATTACCTTCCATAAAAGAAGATAACGACAAAGAGGATGACGTCCAACTCCCAAAGCCAGTGACGGACGCGATCGAGGAGCTTGAAATGACAAAAGAAGAAGGTACCGTATTAAAGATTGAAGTCAAAAATCCAGAACAAGACAAGGAGTTACAACAAGATCCAAACGTACCAGCTGACGAACAACAAAATAATGAACCTCAAGATGGTCCACCAGCTCCGGAAACACAGAAGGCTTCCCACTTGCTTGATCCCTCGCGGGCTCGTCCAGACCCCGAATCAGCTTTATAGCTCCTGTAAATGACACTTTATAGATGTATGATAATGAACAATATTCAATTATGCGGAACATCTATTGCCGACTCTCATATTTCCAGAATGGCTAGTCGATTGATACGTTGTAAAGTATCTATGACTCAAGTATAGGCGACTTACAGCATGATGTAGATACTTGGAAGTTTACGTCTACACGAGCAACACAATATTTTTATGGCTAAGTCTCAAGCGTCCGCTCTATCCACTCTCTTGCTATAAACTGCTACCCATTCATCAAATACTACAAGCAGCTCATGAGATATTTAGTAAAGCATACGCAAATTGTACCACTAATCCATCATCGATAACGAGTGCTTGGACTGATTCTGAATGGGACTTCACTGCGTGGAAAGAAATGGATTCTACCTGGAGGAGATAACTAAATTCAGGAGTGTAAGAGGATTATCAAGGGTGGAGTGTCGTAGAAACAGAGAAAGACCGGGAAGGTTCCTTAACACCTGGGATGTTAATTTGCAACCATTGAGATTTTCGAGACGATGGGCAGAATGGCAGTTTTCACACCGAAGTTGCTTCAGTTAGTTGATTCCCAGACGAGTTGTCTCTGGAACTTAAACTTGACTGTGTCTGAAACAGTATGATTTTAGGCCTACCAACACATACTGATTCGATGGATATATACCCAAGGCAAAAAAGCCAGTACAGCAAAAGGATACCAGCAACCCCAGGAAAGAAGCTTATACTACTACTATCAAAGAATCGTCCTATGAGTTAGAGTCAAAATACAACAAATCACACGGCTAGAAAATGCTGCTGACAAGAAGGAAAACACATCTGGTAGAATTTTTAGCAGAAAATCGATGCTTTTCCCTGATAATCTCTACACCCCATAAAACCACCAACCTTAAACTGCCAGCCCCTTCTACCTAGTAGAAGCATCCACCAAACCAAAGCTATCCCTGCTTCAACGTACCAACTGACATGAACCCGACATTGTCACCTCCCGAGTGCGACATTTATCGTGAGATTCTGACGTGCGCGCCCAATCGCATTACCAATGAAAATGCGTTGAATACTCACACCATATTTTTCTTTCCTCAGTAAAAGATGTTAAAGTTCGGTAGATTATCACAACGTCAAAGCGTTAGATTCAATTCCCACGGCCACGGCCACGGATTCGGAACCTCCAAGTTCATTAATGACGCCGCATTCCACCCTTCCAAATTCGACAAACAAGCCGGTGACGCTTTCAAAAAAGCATACGAAGAAAAGGTTCACCACTCTGAAAGTATCACCAAATTATGGAAGAGAATCACCTACTTGATTGCTGTTCCTGCTCTTATTGCCACCGCTATCCCAGTCGGAAACATCGAATTGAAGCATGCTCATCACAGAGAACATTTGAGACACTTACCAGATGAAGAATGGCCTGTTCAATACGACCATCAAAACATTAGATCCAAGAAGTTCTTCTGGGGTGATGGTGACAAGACTTTATTCTGGAACTCTGATGTCAACAGACACATTGAAAATTAGGTTGTTTAGATATTTATCAAATAAATATTCATAGGATTAGTTGTAAAAACATCATCGGTATCGCTGCAGTGTGTATTAAAAGTACATGCCATTATCGTTAAAGAGTTGAAAAGATAAATAAATTGTTCGTTGCAGCAATTGCAACGGAATTTTCTCTCGGATGCCATGACAGATGAAGAATACTCTTTTTGAAATCGATATTATCAAAATCGTTTGAAAGATTAGACCCATTATGCATCATTCTACGTCTCATCATCCCGTTATTTGATACCAATTTCTTGGTACGGAATGCCGATTTATCAGCTTGCAAAATGATTTCCTCTTGGTCTTCATCATCAAATTGACTGCTGATTGGTGATTGAGGGAAACTGCCGTCAACGTTTGGCGAATTGCTTGAATGGGCATCATCATCTTCCTCATCTTCCTCCTCATCATCCTCATCATCCTTGTCATCAGCGTCTTCGTCGTCGTTTTGAGAAATAGCATTGCCCTTAGATCTACCTCTCTTCTTCAATTTAACAGATTTCATAGAAGTAAAATTATTACTTGAAGCTTCATTAATCACATTAGGATAGATCATAAAATTATTGTTATAAGAACCAGTCATTATAGATTTATTATCTGGGCCAAATTGTACTTCAAATTTATCGAATATGGCATCGTTTTCATAAGTATCACATAACCTATCCCTTAGATGCTCATGGACATTAATTGTCTTGACAGGTTTCAGTTCCATTGCTAAATCCCAAATTTTAACCGTCATGTAATCTCTTGAAACAATATAACGACCATCATGACTGAATTTCACGTCTGAAATAGAGCTGGTAATTTCGGTAAAGAAATTATGGGATGCAGGATCCAAGTATTCTTCAAAGATTTTAGAATGAGAATCACATAAAGAATTCGAACGCATGTCATTTAATTTGATAGTACCTTTTGAAGAAGAATACATGAACAAGTTACAATGACTTGGATGGAACTCGGCACTTGTTATAACCTCAGTTAATTCTTCCATATTGGTAGGTTTAATATCAACAATATTGAAACTTTGATCACTAATACCCAAATTCCATAAATTGATTCTTAAATCGTCAGAACTTATATATGTTTCTTGATCCGAATTAACTGAAATAGAGTTTATGTGATAAGCATGGGCATTTGAGTAAATCTTTTTTGGTTGGGCCAGAATCAATTTGTCATGAGTAGTCATTTTTGGTAAATGTAAACCTGATAAATTTAAAGAGGTTGGCAAGCGGTCAGCACCATTCAAGTTAGTTTCGCTAACCAATTTAACCTGTCTTTCCATGATTTTCCATAATTTAATGGTTTTGTCATTGGTGGATAAAAGATATAAAGAATTGTTATAACTCTTGATCCATTTAATTTTATTGATTTTCTCTTCAATCTCCAAAGATTTCAAATAATCAAACTCAGCATCATGACTTTGGAATTCGGTGAAGAACTTATATTCACAATTTGAATTCTTGTTGTGGTTTCTTTCAAATAAAACCACTCTACCTCCTTTATCACCGGTGGCTAAAAAATCACCATCATGATTAAATTCAACGGTAGAGATGATATCTGCTTCAGTCAAGTTTTCAATGTCACCTTTGTCACCAAAACATTGAGAGAACTTCCAAGACTCGTTAATGGTCATCTTGATGCAAATGGATTCGGAATAAGTTTCAGCTCGCCGATAAAATAGGTTTCAATCACAGGGGGACAGAATTCGATATTACCAAACAAACGAGACTTCAGTTTCTGAATCAGTTAGATATCAGTTTGAATTCGGAAAGGCAATTATACAAGTAGATTTGACTTTTGCTATGGTAACAAGTGATTCGGAGTAATCGAGATGGAATGCTCGTATCGAACCAATTGAACGGCGGGGTGCGGGTATTTATGATAACACAAGTGTAAGGTTTGTATTTATAGCCAGTAGCGTTATTTGTGAATAGGTTCACTTAGCGCTTTGCTGCTCCTTAACGGTTTGTCCCTTTGTAAAAAACTTCGAGGGCGAGCGAGTGCGAGTGCTCGGTCGTGTCCTTGAAAAGTGGGATCTTGACGGCTGCGTGCTACCACTACAGTGTCGCTACAGCCCCGCTACCGTCCCGCCACCACCAACACGTTCCGCCGTACTTGTATAGTGCGCGATTGTCCGTTCAACGCAATCCTCACATGAGCTAGTGATTGTGTTCCTTCAACACATTGTATCTAATTCAGCATTCTATCCAATTCCCCAACTCTGCTTCGTCGGCTCCGGCTTCCTCTACTTCTTCTCCACGTCTGACACTCCTACTCAATCCTACGCACTACTAATAGTAAATATATTATCCAATGATAAAACTATACAGATCATTAAATTTAAGCTCTCTTAGCAGCATCTTGTGGGCTAACCTTTCTGTCGTTAGTGAATCTCTTTCTTTGTGGAGGAGCTCTGACTCTTCTGTCAGTTCTAGATCTAACTCTAACGATTCTGGCGTGAATAGCACAGGAGACACAGTAGTGTAACTTGTTGTACAACTTTGGTAAAGCGTATTCTTGGTAGACGGAAGCTTCAGATAAATCTCTGACAGCAGCGGCTTCAACCATGTTTCTGATAGTGACTCTCTTGATAGCCTTATCTTTTGGAACACAAGCAGCACAGTTCAAACATCTGACTGGCTTAACGTGGCCTCTACCTTTCTTATTTCTTCCGTTGGATGATCTCTTCTTAGCCATTTCTATAATGTTAGTAAAGGAATTGGTTGTGATATGGGTGGGATTGAAGATATGGACAAGGTTGTTGAGGTTGGAAAGTGGTAAAAGTGGGTGTAGCAAGGATAATAATCAATACCAAGGTGTGGTTGATAACTCCAGTATTCAAGTATTTAAGTATACTAGTCCACTATGCTCCTGTGTCATTCATTCATTCTTCAATCCTTCTTGATATTAACATACTCTTTAGTGATGAAAAAATATAGTCTGAAAAATTTTAAGCTCAACTTTTGTTCAGAGTGCGAGAGAATTACTCAGACTGTATATAGCCAAAGATTCAGACTTTTTTGATTTCGCACACTGCCGGTTACCAGTCACAGAGCTTAACCCTACCAAACCCTTCGATGTCGCACGTGATCCACGCCAAATTCCGCGCCCTCTGTCGCACCAATCAACACATTTCAATTAATGGCCTGAGGATTAGCTGATTTTCATAACAGTTATAAGTGATATAAATCCACTTGATTCTTGTTTGCTTATCATTTATTCATAAAAAACGTACGTCTATACGAATAACATATAACCCTGGACCGCTTGCTGGTAATTAGGACCCTATTACCCCACCATTCACCCGACTTTTCACCAGGTTCACTCGCTCATCACTATCAATTGTTAGCGCCATTTAATTCAATAATACTAACTAATTTAGAATGCTTTCTCGTACTTTAAGACAATCGTTGAACTTTGTTCCAAAGGCTAGAACCTTAACTACCACCACCAGATTATTTTCTGCCCCAACTAAAACTGATTCCCCAACCGCCAAAAATTTATCTGAAATTACTGGTGCTGACTCTTCTTTAATTGGTCCAGGTGCTCAACCAGGTACCATCCCAACCGATTTAGACCAAGCCACCGGTTTAGAAAGATTCGAAATCTTGGGTAAAAGAGAAGGTGTAGATGTTTTCGACACAGAAAACCCAGTGTTTGAAGGTTCTGGTACCTTGCAAGATCCTTACATAGTTCCAACTTATATCGGTTACAGATACGTTGGATGTATGGGTAAGAAGGGTGAAGAACACAAACCATACTGGTTAAAGGTTACCGTTGATGAACCTGCCAGATGCTGGCACTCTGGTGTTGTGTTTTTGGCTAAGTACGTTGGTAAGCCAGAACATGCTCACCATTAGATAGTCTAGTAGATAACGAGTCTATTAGGATAATGAGTCTATTAGTCGATATTGCATCAATAAACAGTAACTGAGGAACCACCAAGGCATATTCTATTTATTTATGAATACTACATTTCGATCAATACTTCCTACATCTACAATCCCGAATACTCTCTTTGTCAATTAACAATCTATCAACTCTATAAGCTTTATAATCGGCTAATCCACCAGAATAAATAACCCTTGAATAAATCCAACCAGAGTAAGCACTGCTAGCCCCCACCAGCCTAGCCATGCGATATCGTGTTTCTGCCCTAACGACATCAAAGATCCAGTTGCAATGGGAACCACACATGCTGCCAATGAAGCTGCTGAAATGGAGATCCCATTGATGACTCCCAAGTATCCAGGTATGGCATTTCTGGTGATCAGAATCATTACTAAAGTGGCCATTGAGCTGGCTACCATAACTCTAATGAACACAAACGCATACAAAAACCTATCAGCATTTGGGGTGAGGAATTGGGTTGCATCAGCAGGGAACTGCTGAGGTAATAATATAAGAACATACGGTAAAATAAGAAACAAAATCGGGAAGAACCCTAATGCAACTCTATAATGGGTTGTTTTACTAACCCGTCTATCAATTAAAGGAAACACCAATAATATAGTGAACATTCCAAAAAACCCGGAACTTGAAAGTAATTTCCCTGACTTTCCAGCAGTGTAACCTAAACCTCCAGCCAATTTGAATGGAAATTTAGATATCAATTGTCCTTCTTGATCGTACGCTGGCCTTCCAGAGATAAAGATCGGCAAGAACTCGTCAAAAGACGTAAAATGACCCTGAATCAAAAAGTAGGCTATTATGGTATTCAAAACTTGTGGTTTAAGAATTTGTCTCCATGGGATAGATTGTTTAGCCACTGGTTCTTCAACTACTGCATTCTTGGACAAAAGGCTGGTGGTTTCAGTTTCACCTTGTTCAAGAATTTCGTTGATATCTTCAGGGGTACGAATTCCAATGGTTTCAAAGAATGCGTTCTTCATGCCTACACCTCTATCTTTTTCAAACTTTAATTCAGGATGTGTTTCGTGTAAGAAAAAAAAAGTAAGAATAGCCAACACAAAGAGGATAACTGAAATGACAATATTCGGTAATGCATAAGGATAAGCATCGTTTAAACCGTCCATGAAGGAATACAGATTGGGGGATATATTTCTATTTGGATGAGATAAAGTTCCACCAATCCATGGACCAATTACACCACCAACATTCCAAGACACAGATATCGATAAGAAGGCCAAACCTTGGTGATGTTTATTGTGGGCGATTTCACCTATCACCGACCGAGAAACGGCACTATTACCATTGAGTAAACCCATGAACCCTCTAGCCATAAATGCGACCCAGTAACTAGGGGAAAACCCAAGTAACAATAACGATAACAGACTGCCAATAAGACCTATAATAAGGACGATTTTACGGCCTCTGTCATCAGCAAATTTCCCCCAGAAAATGGCCGATATGAACTGGGCAAATGCAAATATAGCAGCAAGGTACCCAGCATAAGATGAAATATCCGACTCCGATTTAGCGATGCCAAAATCCCTAATCATAAAATATGCATAAGGGAAAATAGAGGTAAAAGCTATTGGCTCTGCAAGCTTAATGAAGGATATCACGGCGATCTGGCCAATGGGAAAGCCTTTAAGTTGTTGTCTAAAGCTCTGAGGTTCAGACATGTTTAAACATCAACATCCATAAGGATTTGGGTGTAACATAGATACACGCTTGGTCGTGCCGATTAGGAGAAACTGGTTGCGAGCGTCCAGTGCCTCAGTGCCGGTCGACACTTTGGGTTGCAGTAGCATCGAGATCTGTGACGTGTTAGTGCCCCAGGTATTGTCTTGGCTTGGCTTGGAGAAGGTTAAACCCGGAAGAAGGATGGTGCGCCTGCAAAACGGGTACTTGCAACGGAGTTTGTTGATTTATTTGCAGAGTGTTCATCAGGTCTTTAAGTGTCTAGAAATTACCTTTAACTGCGTGGTAAAGTGGGAAGGACTAGTAGAGGGTTCCACTTTCCGTCTCAGTTGAGTCTCCTATTGAATTAAGCCTTATGATTCGCGGCTTGTTGGCTCGGTATAGATAAGCTCCTAGGCTTTGGCCTCGTCCCACGAAACGGTAAGCCTCGTCCCACGAAACTGTAAGCCCCGTCGCCAAACAGGATCCGTGAGCCCATACACATAGCTAAATTTGCTAGCCAATTTCTTATCATCTACCATATAATAATTTGCCGCCAAAAAGTACCCTCGCTCCACCCGTTTCCGGCGAAATACTCCGGCGCTGTTGAAATCCCCGTATCCATATTCTCACGGAAATCATTGGCGTCGCGCGCCTAACCTGTGATAACCTTTCTCGCCGTACAACTATAAAGGGTAACAGTTTCCTCAAGTCTGCCAGTACCAAAAATGACCAAGTCTACCGTTCTTTTCCTTGGAGAGCTAAACAAGGATTTGCCTGAGTACAAGCAATTCACCACCAAGTTTGAGTGTATCGATTATGAGTTGAAATCCAAAGAGCAGTTCCTCGAAGACGTGAAGAAGTTCAATAACCTCGAGGCCATTTACGGCAGTTGGTTAGGGTTTCTTCTTATTGGTGGTCTTACTCAAGAAATCCTTGACCAATTGCCACCAACCTTAAAGATCATAGCCATTTGCTCTGTTGGCCATGATCTCTATGATGGAGCCAAATTGGCAGCCAGAAATATCATTTTGACCAACGTGCCTTCCACAGAATGCTCTAAGCCGGTGGCAGATCTCGTTTTATTCAATGCCATTGCAGCATTCAGAAACTTCATCCCTGTTCAACAAGTCTTTGTGAACCAACAAAGTCAGCACACTATTCAAGCCAGAGCCGCTGCTCAATTCGGAACCATGAACCACGCTACTGGCCAGATCACGTTAGGTGATACCTCCAAATACGCCTATGGTGAAACCGCAGGTGGGTACCCAAATTATAGTCCGGAAAATCGTGACGTTGTGATCATAGGGTTTGGGCTGATTGGAAAAGTTATTGGGGAAAGATTAGCTTCTATTGGTATGAAAATCCATTACGTCAAAAGAAATAAGTTGACCAGCGCCGAGGAACTGAAATTATCCTACAAGGCCACCTACCATAAGTCTGTGAAGGATACGGTTGCATTTGCTGATTTGGTAGTAAATGTTGCGCCAGGAACTCCAGAAACAAAGCACTTGATCAACGAAGATTTGATCAATAGTTTTGCTAAACCGATAAGAATCATCAATGTTGGAAGAGGGATTACCATTGACGAAGAAGCTTTGGTCAAAGGTTTACAATCCGGTAAGGTTGTGTTTGCTGGTTTAGATGTTTACGCAGAGGAACCAAAAGTTCACCCTGGCTTAGTGGGTAGACATGATGTGTTTTTGACACCACATGTCGGCGCTTCCACGGTAGAAAATTTCGACCACACTGCTGTCGTCGCCATGAAGAACATTGAGAACGTGCTTCTTGAAGGCGGCAATGGCCTCAACAAGGTTAATTAGTATATGAATAAATATATTTGGCTGCGACTTTTTTTTGCAACCACAAAACATGTCCGAAAACAATACAGCTAGTGAACAAGAACAGTTTGAAAGGAAGTTAGCGGTGTTGATGACCGAGAATCTCTTCGACTTAAATGTGCAAGATTTCCATTTCAGAAGATTCATCTCTCAATTATCGGGCGGCACGGTTCCTTCTATAGAAAAGATATTGTTCCACATCAATCAAATAAACAACTCTCTCCAGCAGGTATTTCGATCCTTGTTCCAATCAAAGCCGAAGTACCGTTACTCGATGACTCTCCATAAATGGAAGTATGAGCAGAACCACTTTTTGTTTGTTCATGTTCAATACGTAGATGAAGAGTTCAATCTTTTTGAGCTTCCTTTAGGGCTTTTTGATGTGAATCAAGGCGTCCATTTGATACTCACTCAGTTACAGGATTTGAAGGGTCTAGTACAGTTTGTGACTGTTAATTTCGAACTAGACGAAAAGTCGAATAGCCTCTTGGGATATTTACTAGACTCAACAGATATGGGTGTAGATGCCATCCACCACAAGGTTCTTAAGAGTTTTCCCACTTTCCAACTCGATATACTTTTGAACCTTCTTGAGCAGTTTGTTCCTCCTGAACAGCTAATTCCTTTGGTATCTGAAAACGTACCCCCTTCCCAAATAGTCACCAACGCATTCAGATTGGTGTTGAAGAATGTCACTCCACAACTCAATGACTTCCAAGATATCAATGAGCTGGGAGTTAATGCTATTTTCAGGGTCAGAGGTCTTGTTGCAACAAAGCCAAAATTCAATCAAAACTTAACCCCTAAGCAATGGCAGGTTCTTGAGTTTGTTTCGTATATCTCTGCATTTGTTTTCAAAGTTGTAGCCATGGATGAAAAAGCCCCAGGTTCACATAATATCCTTAGATATCTCAAGTATGAGCTTTTCTTAGTAGACCAAATGTTGCAGTCGTTTCCCAAACGATACGGCTGTTTCTCCCAGAAAACACTAGAAAGCTTTGAAGAGTTTTACCGGAAGATACAGGCATATCATAAATCCATCACATCAATGCCAGATGTGGTTCTTTCTGCTTATCTTTCACCCGAGTCTCGTAAGTTCTTGCAGCCCGAATGGATCCAGTCCACTAAGAACAAACTATTCCTGGGTAACAAGCCAGAGACTGAAGTCACATTCGGAGAAGATGACACTCTTGGCTTTGTGGATGGCATTGTCATGGATATATTTGATTGCGTGGGAAATACAGACCAAGAGATAGTTCTGTTTGAAGCCATACCTCCAGTTAAAGACCGGGATGTTCTTGACTTCTGGAAAGATGTGGCAGCCGATTATCCTGTGTTATCGGAAGCAGCAAGAAGAATCCTTCCGATACAGGTCAGCTCCAACAGAGGGTTTTATAAGTTCCAATCGAAATTTGGCCAAGTACTTACTAATATTTGGGAAGGTGATAGCATTTGTCTGCTCGAAGCATTTTACTTTGTATATGCATTATCTCAAGACTTTGATGTTGTTTCAACGAGCAAAGAAGGTTCTTTAAAAAGGAATCGGAAGCCTTGTTCCTGGCACTCAAAAACCTTCACTGTTCATGATTTAAGGCTCCCTCCTTTATAGGTTCCCAGATCCGTTTATAGGTTTGTTCATTGGCATCTCCGATATGGGATCTCTCTTAGATCACCAGAATCTTAGCTGCTCTACAATTCATTAAAAAACCATAAATAGTGTCTACGTCGTATTCTCTCCTTATTACTGGATGCATAGCTCTAAATATTTCAATCAAGAAATATAAAAATGACAAATTTGTCAAATTAATACATAATATACAAATATAACTTGACAATCCCACATACCGGTATCCATCTATCCATCTACCATTTTATCCACAATTATTTGTAATAAACTTTGTCAACTCTAACCTCAATCACCTCCTATCTACCGATAGCTAAACTGAAACGCTGCGCGCAACAGAAATCGTCCATTACAAGCTGCTGAGGTGAGAAGCCAACTGATCTAATCTAAATTGCTTTGACACCTATCTTCCTAGTATATCATGTCGTTATACATTGGAGTCTATGTGGTGTTATATGCCTACGAAGCACAAACCGAAGAGGAATTAAACGTTCTTCCCAACGAAATCCTCTACCTCCTAGAAAAATCAGATATAGATGATTGGTGGAAGGTGAAAAAGAGAGTATTACCAGTGGGTGACGAAGAAGTTGATGAGCCTGTTGGTTTAGTTCCATCCAATTACATCGAGCAGGCTCCTGTGGTCAAAAGCTGCAGCGCCTTATATGATTATGATAAGCAAACAGAGGAAGAATTATCCTTTAAAGAAGGTGATAGATTCAACATCTATGATTTGAATGACCCTGATTGGTTATTGGTGGGCGATGTTGCTACCGGTACATTTTTTGGATTCGTTCCTTCGAACTATGTCCAATTAGAAGATGCCTCCCAGATATCAGCCCCAACTCCTCAACAGCCCCAGATCCCCATTGCAAGCTTTGCGCCTCCTCCTCAACATATCAGCAGACAAACGAGCCAAGATCCAGGGCCTGAAGAATCTGTACCAGAAGATCTCGATGCTGAACTGGAACCAGAGCCGGAGTTGCCCTCGCGTCCAAGACCTCAACAGGCTTCTCAGCCAGTTTCTCAGCCTCCAAGGTCACACTACCAAGATCCTGAACCGATAGATGACGATGCTCCTCCAATGCCTTCGAGGCCTAGAGGGGAAGAGGAAGAGGAAGATTTAGAAGCTCCCACACAAGAGCATAGTTTCGACGGTGAATTCTTTAAATGGTATATCAATGAGGTTGATGGTAGAAAAAAGAGAGCGGTTGTGTTGGCCATTGGTAAAGGGTTGATTATGTTAAAGCCCAATTCTTCAAGTCCTAAGAAATTAAGGTTACGTTCTTCTTCAACTTTGGATAACGAATGGAGAATTAGAGATTTAGTGTCCTTTGACAATGAAAAGAAGCACCTTTTCTTGGAGTTCAAGAATCCAAAAGCTTCAATTGAATTACACTGTGGATCAAAGGATGTGGCAGAGGCAGTTATTGCTATTTTAGGTGATTTGAAAGGAGCTGATAACGCCAGAGGCCTCAGAGAAGTTGAAAGAGCATCTGTTCCATCCCTGAGCCTGAACAATAAAAAGATTGGAAAATTACTTTATGATTTCGAAGCACAAGGTAACGATGAATTGAACTGCAGAGAAGGTGATGAAGTATACATAGTCAATCAAACCAAATCTAATGATTGGTGGATGTGTGAACTAATTGACACAGGAAAACAAGGGGTTGTACCAGCATCTTATGTTGAAATCATTGGTAGCTCTAATTTAGATAAGTTAACTGATGCTCCATCTAGACAAAAGAGTACCAGGAGTTCCAGAAAGGAAGAAAAGAAAGCTAAACAGCAACGTCATCGTGACAGAGATGAACGTGAAAAGATCAGAGAAAGAGATCAAAAAGAAAGAGAGAAATCATCCAAGAAATCGTCGGCTAGCGCAGACAAGTCAATGCCGAACTTTCATAGAGTTAGAACTTGGATTGATAGCTCTGGATCGTTCAAAGTTGAAGCCGAATTTTTGGGTTGTGTTGAGGGTAAGATTCATCTCCATAAAACCAATGGGGTCAAGATAGCCGTTGCAGCTACCAAATTATGTCTTGAAGATTTGGAATACGTTGAAAAGGTAACTGGTACTTCTTTGGAATCATACAAGGAGGAAGTCGCCAAACAAAATGCCAGAAGAAAAGCAGCAGAAAAGAACGGATCAAGTTCAAGAGAAGAAAGAACTTCCGTATCTGCGTCTAAAAGCAAATCAGCTACAGCAGTTATTAATGATGTCCCACCTACTCAACCAGTTAGACCAAAAAGCAGTAGTACTACTCAAGTGAGTGAGCCAGAATATGATTGGTTCGATTTCTTCTTATCTTGTGGGGTTGATATCGGTAATTGCCAACGTTACACTGTTAACTTTAATCGTGAACAAATGGATGAAAATATCCTTGAGGATATCACACCCTCGTTATTGCGTACCCTTGGTTTGAGAGAGGGTGATATCATTAGAGTAATGAAATTCTTGGATACAAAATACAATAGAACCAAGAAGGAAGATGAAACGGCTGCTGCTGGTTCTGGTGGTTTGTTCACCGAATCAAGTGGTGCTTTGAAGAATAATTCAACTAGTGAGATCTCTAAAGTGGATGCTAATGCTTTGCCTACTCATCAATCCACAATTCAACAACCTCCCCAAGCTCCACAGGTACCAGCTGCTTCAAAAGAAAGTATTATTGATGACGACGCGTGGGCCATTAAACCAGCTGCAAGGTCTAATGATGATCTTAGTAAGCCAGTTGCTCCTCAACAACCTCAATACACTGGCTCATTACAGGATTTGGTCAACATCAAACCTATTGATCTGAACTCAGCTACTAATGCCAACAAACCTATGCCAGCATTACCGGTTGAAGCTCAACAGTCTCAAACACCATCTGCTCCTCCTTTGACCCCTGTGAAGACTGGTACCTTGATCCAACCTGGTCAACAATTTACTGTGCAAAAGACTGCAAATACTGCCGTTGATGCTCAAAAGACAGGAACTCTCATTCCAGCTCAAAGAACTGGTGGATTGGTTCCTGTGCAAAGAACCGGTGGATTCATCCCAGTCCAGATGACTGGGGGGCTTGTCACTGCTCAACCAACAGGATTTATTCCTATTACTGCTCAGCCAACCGGGTTTGTTCCTATTCAAGCCACTGGTGGATTGCCCCCACAATTCACTGCTAGTTTTGTTCCATTACAAACAGGTAATACTACTTTCACTGCGCAAAGAACTGGGGGTCAACAGCCTCAAGTCACTGGTGGAATGCCCCCTGTTAGCTTCAACCAGCCAACATTACAGACAGGTGCTGTGACGATGCCCCAAACAACATTTGGCCAACAACCAGTTTTTACACAGGTCACTGGTGGAATACCTCAACAGTTCACCGGTGGGTTACCACAACAGATCACCGGTGGGTTACCACAACAGATTACTGGTGGTGCTCAACAAATGCCCCCCACGTCATTTGGACAACCATTATCATTACAAAGAACTGGGCCTTTGGTTCCTACTCAGGCTACTGGACCATCGCAAATGCCACCAACATCTTTTGGTCAACCATTCCAGCCTCAAAGCACGTTTGGGCAAACGATCTCTGCTCCTCCAACGTTTAACGGACAGTTGGGACAGCAGCCGGTCGCACAGCAGCCATTCCAACCACAGCAGACTTTTGGTCAACAACCGTTCCAGCAACAGCCAACTTTTGGCCAGCCTCAATTCAACCAGCCTCAGCAGTTCAACCAACAGCCTTCATTTGGCCAACAGGGACAATTCAATAACAACATGAATCAAGTCACTAATATGTTCCAAAACACCGGTATCAGTTCTTTCAACCAAGCACCTCCAACTTCATTTGGCCAACAGCAGCCTACGTCTTTTGGCCAACAGCCCCCCACGTCTTTTGGTCAACCAGCACAGTTTGAAGGGTTTGGTAATGCTCCGTTACAATCTCAACCAACTGGATCAGGATTCGGTAATGCTCCATTACAGAACCAGCCTACGGGGAAAAGAGCAAACCTCTCAGCTGCCACTCCTGATAACCCATTTGGGTTTTAGATCGCTTGTAATCTAGAATAGTAATAAAAGTATAGTCTATGTTTAGCCGTGTTGTAATTGTCTCTGTGTGCCAACCAATTGTGTGAATATAAAATTCGCAGCCAAACTGATACATCATTACCACTATAACCAACTCCCATTAACACATTATGGAAACACCTTTGATTTGGGCGGTTGAAGACTACGCCAATTTCGTTGATTTCTTATTACAGAAACACACGTTGCTCTTACAGTACCCGATATCTGGGGATATGCAAAAAATGTGGATCTTATTTAAGCAATTTTTAGTATCTAGAACACATTTCTCGAGTGTAATTTATTCGCTAGAATATGATAAATTTGACGATTACGTGGCAACTTTCCAGGATATATCTGGAGGTGCTTTGGAATGGGGTTATGACTGTTATTCGGGTGTGAAGAAAGTCACTTATGTCCATATGCTTAAGGTGTACCTATTGTACGATAAGATTAGGGGAAACCCTCCAAAGGAGATTCTTCTCGAAGGCTCGAAAAAACACGAAGTCGAGTGCTACGACAGCCCAGAGGAGTGTTTAAGAAACATTCTAAAGTCAGAAATTCATCAAAGAATACAAGCTCCATCCCTGAAGTACATTCAGCGGCTTGAAATATATTCCTGTAAAACAGATTTGATCAAGCTCTTGGATAAGCCGACTGCTTCTGTTGCTCTAGCAAAAAGTAGAGCTAAAGATTGTGCCATTAAAAGGCCTTTCTTGGAGATATGTGGTTCTTCTAATCACTCTAGAATTTTAAGTAACGTGTGTTTGATTAGGAAAAACACCTTGAACCAAGGTGGTTCAAGACAAACATTTCCCTCTATTGATAAATGCTACCAGTCCATTGAGACCTCACAGAATTTGTTTTCAAAAGAGGTCTATGAGTGCTCCAAGTTGAAAATTCATTACTTACCTATCATCAGTAGTAATACAGATACCAGCTTGGGTGATTGCTCATATTTAGATACGTGCCATAAGATGAGGAATTGTCGTTACGTACACTATTTTAGCTTGGTTCCTAAGCTCAAAGATAAGGAGCTTAAAGCTGAAGCGGAATTGAAGTTGGTAAAAGAGAATTTATCTAAACAGGACTACACAGTAGGGTTGTGCTTTAATGAGTATTTGAAGCCGCAACTTCCTCCTCAATGGATAAATACCGATATCAGAAAGTTGCCATTTCTGATATTAGGCAAATTTGCAGCCATCATTTCAGACCCAGCTTGGGATATCCATATGTCTTTACCGTATGGAACATGTTCTGATGATGAGTTATTGACCCTTCCCATGCACGAATTACAAGATGAAGGGGTGATGTTTTTGTGGGTTACTGGTAGATCCATTGACATTGGACGTAAAGCTCTAGTTAAATGGGGCTATAAGATTTTGGATGAAGTAATTTGGATTAAGCTAAATCAATTGAAAAGAACTATTGTCACAGGGAGGACTGGCCACTGGTTAAACCACTCGAAGGAACACTTGTTGGTAGGGTTAAAAGGAGACCCAGTATGGTTGAATAAATCTCTTGATATCAACACTATTGTCAGTCCTACCCGAGAAACTCTGAGGAAACCAGATGAAGTATATGAGATTGCAGAGAGGCTTGTTGGTCCTAGTTCTAGAAAATTAGAGATTTTCGGACGTGATCATAATGTACGTCCTGGTTGGTTTACCATTGGAAATCAACTTAATGGTACGTCAATCAAAGAAAGAGAAGTTTTACAGAAGTACAGTGCATTCAAAAAAACGCACTCTAAACATACATGAATATTTCAAAACGGAAACGATTATCGTTACGTACATTCAATAATTATTACCTCAATAATTATGACTTCACCAATTTATTCGAAATCAAACAGGAAGACTAAAAACACAAGTAAGAAATAAACATCATTGAGCTTTTTTGGAATCCAAAAACTCTTTTCTCTTTTCGGCTGCTCCCTTTTCCATATATTCCTTTATATCTTCTCTGAATCCCAACCAAAAGGCCACTTCAAAAGATACAAAATATGGAGCCAACACCAAGGCCCCGAGAAGATTGTCAAGCAAAGCAGGAGCTCTGTGTTCATGGAATCTATGGCCATAGAATTGAGCTAACCAGGCCCCGATTTGAATAAATACAGAGTACTTGTAAAGCTCTGCTTGAGATACCGGGTTAAGTGGTGAGCTGGCAATATAGTGGTAATATGTGGTGTAAAAATAAGAGAAACCCCCATAGAATAAGGTTGTGGCGATACCCACTTTCCAATCCAACAAGATATAAAATATTCCAAAACAAGATATGAGAAGGGTACCCAAGTTAAGATATGGATTAGACAATGTATGGGTGGTGAAGATTGCGATTGCACTGGACAAGATGATTGGAATACACAATAAGTGAATCGCCACGTTTGTTTCATCTGTATGATATGATTTATAAAATACCAAATGTTCTTTCAAGTTAAGTAATCCAGCCATGGTTAGTAAGATTTAATAAAGTGGAGATAATTGGAAATTGCGAATACTGCGTATTATTTTTTGATGATCTTTTATCTCATGAACTTTATTGATTATCTAAGTAAAACGTAATCTATTTACTGACGTAAATTAACTTACTCACGTAATTCAATTTTTGGTTTCTTAACTAATCTGTTTTTCTTTGCACTCTTGACTTTACCCCTGGCAGCTTCCTGTAAACTTCTACCTAAATTGTCATGATCTTTAACTTTAAAAATTCTTACAATCCAGTTGGTTGAAGTAAATGCTTCTTCTAAAACACTCAATTCACTGACCGCTTCTGCCGGGATTGTTTGTCCTCTGACTCTATCAAGGCCGTCTCTACCATTGAATAATTCGTTGAATCTGTAGTAAGACATCTTGTACATCAACGAGTTCTTCATGGTAGAGGTAGCTTGTTGATCAACCTTATATTCACCCCTTTCAGTGAAGAAATCTCTTTCGTGAACTTCATCAGGCCAGATTCCCTCTGAAATTCTAATCATCCATAAGAACTTATTCAAATCATCACCAGAGAATCCAATGACTCCTCCAAAAATGATTAAAACATAGTCCACATCATGTTGCTTTAAGATATCATAAGCAACTTCTTCGGAAGAACACATGGCCTTACCAACAGTTGCAATATGGGTATTGTTCCAAGTGTTGTTATCCACCAAAGTGGTTCTGTCGGCCATACCACCAATTTGGTAACCGTAATCCCACCAAGACATCACCTTAGCATCTTCTGGAGTGTTCATTCTTAACCAGTAATAGGCTTCTCTGTAGTCATCGATGATGGCTGGAGAACCATCTGGATTTCTAGATGGTAAAACAACAGATGGTGAGGAGTATGCGTTGTTGGTAACCCAGGTACAGTGGTACACGAAGTAGAATAAGTAGTGGGTGAAAGATGCCAATACCACCAATTTAGTAAGGACCTTCAAGAAATTGGTGGACGTGAAGTAAGTGGACTTCAGTTTCTTTGACTTTTCGTCACCAGTTTCAACTTGTTCACTTGTGAAGATATCAGACACATCCAAGTAAATATCAAACATCTTGGAAAGGGCAATGGCACCAGAAACACAGATAATGGGGGTTAAGGTCAACATCAATCTTACCATAACACCAGCAAAGTACGAACATAAGACACCATAGATGATCACAAAGACGTGTTCATCCTTCAATTCCTGGAAACATAAGTAAATACCAGCTGGGAATAACCAAATTAAGAAAGAGGTATCAAGGAAGAAAGCAGGCCAGGCGGTTGGTTGATGCTCAGAAACAGATGCAATGATTGGAATATGGATCTTAGCATAACTTGTATCCCATAATGAATAGAATCTACCAGTCCATGGAGCAATCCATCCCAAGGTAGTTAATCCAACCAATCCACCAATGCCGATTAAAGTAATGGTAGCAATGGAAACAAACAAGAAAGTTTTGAACAACTTGTCAGAGATCTTTGACTTAACATAATCACCAAAGGCTACCAATTGAATAAGCCCAAATACTCCTAAAGCAGCCATATGGTCATTAGATCTAATTGGTAAGAATCCTACAAATGGAATTTGCATCGATGCTAAGGTACCAATGGCATACCATGTAGTGTAAGCAGTGTATAATCTGTGATTGTAACGGCCCATCAAGATCAAAACGAATACATGAAGAGGAATCAAATTGGTGATAAAAACGTATCCACCCCAAGCACTCACCATGTAAAAGTAAAGTAAAGCTGCCCAAGTTCCATAGAAAACAGAACCTTGCTTCATTGCTTTAATCCACAAGCAAAATGTGGCCATCAATAAGGTAATAGCGATAGCTTCGTTATCATAAGAACCAGCCACCGATCTTGAAATATAACCAGGAGCAATACCCATGAAAATAGCCGCCAATAACCCAGCATTAGAATCTTTCATTTCTGTGGTCAAAAAGTAGGTGGCAATTGCAGTCAAACCAGAGAAGGCTGGCGCTAACAACACACAAATATTTCTAATATCAATCGGTAACTTTAACCAATCTCTTAAAACATGCCAGATGGCACCTGAGGTTACCATTAACCCTGGATATAACGTACCACCGGTAACTCTTCCTAATGGGTACCAGGTTCTATCATCGAACCAATTCAAGAATTCATAGAAGGTATGAGTGACCAAGTACTTGGTAGCTCTAAAGTTAAACCAAGGGTCGAACTCGTGGATAATTGATTCAAAACGGATAACTGAAAACAATCGAGAGGATATGGAGGCCCCTGCAATAGAAACAAAGATTAGCACTTGTAGCAACAACTTAATTGTCTCTATTGGGACGCCCAATACATTTGATTGAGGTTTAATCAATGACATTGTTGAGAGTTTATGCTAGTTAAACACGTACAGTTTTTCACTCGTCGCATTTGAATTCAGCGTTCGCGAATTTATTATGCAGTTTAGTCTTACTCTCTAATATGGCTATGTTACACACCAGGTTGGAGGGGAATTAATTAACTATTAAATAGATCGTATATATCATTCGGCAGTAGAGGAAGGTTTGTGGAGGCTTGTTGATTGAAAACAACCGATCAAAAAGAACTCCAACTCCAATTGGCAGGAACGCTTCCTACCACTTGATCCTGTCTATCAGATTCAATTGCATCATCTAGGTGCTTATTAACTGGAGTAGCCCTTGGAACGCTAACTCTGTCATTGTGGTATATTTGTTGTTTAGGTTGTTTTTGGGTTTCAGAATTGGTTTTATTAACAGGTATTCTATGGTTGGTTGGTTGGGCAGTGTATGATTGGGTTGTGTCTTCAATATCATTTTCTTTGATTCCACCTTGAGTCTTGGAAACTTGGCAATTGATTTCAACTCCAAATTGGTTTCTTACAAACTCGTTGTACTCTTGAATACAGTTGTCACAAACTTTCGACAAAGTACCTCTGCCTCCTGTAGTGAAATGGGCAAGATGATTGATGTAGAGATAATGAGATGTATGTTCTTTGCAGAATATCCCACCACATTTACGACAATGGTGTCTTCTTTCAAAGAAATTAAACTCTTTCGAACAACTCTGGATACCACACTTGTACACCAGTTCATCCTTGAGCCAGTGCTTTCTGGTTGGAGGTTGTCTCAAGAAATGTTCGTAGCTCTTGAAGTTCTTCAATTTAGATGAATTGGATGAGGATAACACGGGCAGAGAAGGAACTGAGTCTGTTGATAAATTTGAATCCACCGATCTCATTGACGCAGCAGACGATTCGTTCTGTAATGGAGTTCCACCATTACTTGCATAACCATTTTCAGAAGCATCTTCTCTATATTCGCCAATGGTTTTACGTAAAACCGCAGGCACATACATTGGAGACCTTAAGCCTTTAATGTGTTGGAGTTGCTTCTGCTTTGAAGGGGCTTGGGCTTGAACATGCTGGAGGTGGAAATAAGATGGCCCCCCATTTGGGCTTTGCTTTGGTTGTACTTGATTCGGGGTTGTAAGTTGGCTGGATGCTTCGCTTGAAGGTTGGCTATTTGATTGGGGTTGACTTATTACCTGGTTCGTTACCTGGCCCGTCAATTGAGGTTGTGATTGTGAATGAGCCTGCGGGTTTTGAATTTGGGCCTGGATACTTTGTGGAATTGGTGGACCTTGGGAATTCTGCAAAGGAGAGGGCATGCGGTTTGTGGTGGCCAAAGGCAGGTTCTGTGATCTCCTTCTTTGTGCCAAGTCGCTGATGAGATTGTTCTTAGCCAGCCCCTTCAAGTTGTTTAAGTACGACTGGTGTCCTTGTTGGACTTCATTGTGATACCTTTGGGTGGCTTGAGCTTGATTAATAGGGCTTTGATTCAAAGATTGGGTACCGGAAGGCACAAAACCGTTTCCTTCGGGATTCAATAGTTTAGGACTTGATACCAGATCAGTGTCATTAGATAAGGACCTTTGGCTTAAATTGGGCTGGCGAGTTAAACTTGAAAATGTAGATAAGTCCACAGCAGCAGGCTGATAAGGCTCTGATTTCTTGAATTTGGTATCGAACTTTTCACTTTTGGTGGATTTATCAGACTTATCACTTTTGTCGGACTTGTTACCTCTATCAACTTTTTCAAGTTTGCTACCATCAATTCTTGGTAAAGGTGATAAACTAAGCTTCTTTAATGCATTTAACGTGAGTCTTTGTTGTTGGACTATGGTGCCATTATCATCGTAAGTATCATCATCATTTGAGCCAGCCCCATTGTTACCAACCTCTTGTTCATCATCACCATCTTCATCATCATGGTTTTTATGGTCAAAGGGCAATTGGCGTCCGATTTCGATGTCATCGTTACGTAAATTGGAGATGGAAGAAAGAACAGGCGCTTGAATAAACGACTGGAAATTCTTATTGTTATTAACATTGGATGACGAAATTATACTGCCGGTTCTATTAGCTGGAATATTATTAAGTGACTTCAATGAGGCAGTTGAAAGAACCGACTGAAACGATTGGGTTCTTGGTTTGACATTTTTCTTCTTGAATAAGAAATGATTCGTATTGCCGTTATTTGTATCTGTATCAGTTTCGGTGTCGTTGATGGCATTATCGCTGTCAAGCTCGGTATCATTTTCTGTCTCAACTTCCTTTTCAATCACATGTTCTTGAACGTTGTCATTATCGTCTTGGGGTATGTTTTGGATCTCTCTGGTTTGGACATCTCTGGTTCTTTGTGGTGAGAGTGGCACCGCCTCTGGGGTAGTAGCAATAGATGGTTTAGATTCTGGTTGCTCGTGGGGCTGGTCGACTCTATCTCCAGAAACGGCTGAAACATCCAAGTTCTTTTCTATAGCAGAATTTCTTGCGTATTCGGATGGAGGCGATTGGGTTTGAAGCGGACTCAGAGGGATATGTGAAGTGGAAGCTGTCGCCTTTTGGCTATCGGATAGGCTATCTGGAGATCTATTTGAGATGGAAGTGTGAGACGCAGTAGGAGACAGTGGGGCTAGTTCGGCTGAGTTGGAAGATGATAAGGTAAATTTGGGATGTTCGGTAGTTGCAACTTCCGACATTATTAGGAGGAGTTGTGTTATAACGGTTTACGAAGCTCTAGGCAATTTGGGAATAGGGATTAAATTGGCGCGGCGTCGTGTGAGGGAAAAGGCGGATGATGGGGACAATTGGTACGAGCGCTAGACGCGAGCAGCCGGTGCGAGCAGCCGGTGCGAGCCAGCCTGTGCGAGCCAGCCAGCGCGGGTATGAATGTACTACCGCGGCAACTGCTAATTTTCCCGAGGTACCGACAAGTTCAAATTTACTATTTACATCTATACTACTTTGTATGCCATGTTAACTTCTAATCTCTAACGCCCACTTTCAAGCTGCCTCTGCTCCAACTCTCAATATGCATCCCCATACTCCTTCCGGGGTGCGTAATTGAAATCGCTCTCATTGGATGAAAAGTCGCGCTTTTCAGAAGCCAAAAAAAGGATCCGAATTGGAATTAAAACTCACTTCAATAAACATGATGTTAGCACGTAACGGCTTAGGATTAGCTGCAAGAAGTATGTTTGATCAACCATATTGATGTTATGGGCCAAAGAGACCAGCACGGTTTCCTGCGGCGGCTGTCCCGGTGTTGGCCCGCTTGAACACTCCACCTCATGAATCCATGCAAAAATGCATCCACATACTAACCGTCTAGGATCAACTCAAGTATTGAGATTCACCCCTCAACTCGTCAGAAATGTCTCTACCGTTAAGGCCAGTCACGATGAAGAACAAAACATCTTGGTCCAACAAAGAAAGAACAGACCAGGTTCTCCACATTTAGCCATTTACAAACCACAACTTACATGGATTTTATCAAGTTTCCATAGAGTTACCGGTGTTGCCATGGCTGGTGCTTTCTACGCTTTGACTTGTGGTTACGCTGCCACTTCCATCTTGGGTCTTCCATTAGATGTCACCAGTCTTGTGGCCTCTTTTGGTGCTTTACCTGTTGCTGTCAAAGTGGCCACCAAAGCTACTTTAGCTTTCCCATTTGCTTTCCACTCTTTCAATGGTTTAAGACATATGGTCTGGGACTTTGGTAAGGAATTAACCATCAAGGGTGTGTACAGAACTGGGTACGCTGTGTTGGCTTTAACTGGAGTATTTGGTACTTATTTGACCTTTATGTAGTGCATTATTTATTCGTAATAGACATGTGTCTCAAGTGATGTAGGAGACTTGAACGAGCCGACAAGCTTGAACGAGAAGTGGACCTTGAAGAAACCTGAGAGACTGGAACGAGATGTGAACCTGGAAGAAACCTGAGTGGTGTAGAAGGAGCTAGAGATGGATATAGGCCGTATTATCCCCAACCACCTTCGTCGCTCCTCTTGCCTGACTCTACATATCTTACCTCGTTATTCATTAACCTACCTATTGTACCTATTTTCATTTTGGGTCCTGTCAATATCAAGACAAAAACATGTCAGCTTACTACATATTGCACACACATTCTTGGACCTCTCTTTAACGTCATTGAAATCATTGATAATCAACTTATCAAATAAATTGTTTTCATTCAAAAGATTCGAGCTGAAATTGTTCAACCCATTGAACCCCGTAGTACTTTGTTTGGTAGTATTTGTTTTAAGTTTTTTACTTCCTTTATTTTGCCTTTGTTGCAATTGACGGAAACTCGCCCGGAGCTTTAAATATTTGGTGATCTGGTCATTGACAGAATTCTTGCCATCATTCTGGTATGATTTTGTAACTCTATGAATCAAATTCGACAGCTTGATCGAATAACTTAAAAACTTCTCAAGATCATCTAGATGGTCGATGGTCTCTAAATCATTCAAATTCTTACTTCGGTTTTGCCCTAGACCTGTAAGCGTTTGACTAGCCGATTTACTTGATGTTTCTTCAACAATATCGCTGGACTCATTGGCACCAGCCCCACCTCCAGGGGGAGAGTTGATCTGGTTCAACGTGTCCAGCGTCATGTAGCCATTCTTTATGAAGTCTAGTTGTTTGATCTGGTTGTTGATCACATCAATATAGTTATTGATAAGCTCTTGTTCTTTAAGTTTCGAAAGATAGTCCACTTTAAGCTTGGACATCTCAGGTGTATCGTTTTTGTTCTGTGTGTCAGGCACCGATGGCGTGACGGGCACCGAACTTGCTGGTTTATCTGCTGTGCTTGTGATGTTGGGTAGCAGCTTTTTGATATTTGAAGTACCGCCATTGGGAACGTTATTTATGGCGGTATCGTTCCCAGGGATTCGGGTGCCGTTCATGTTCATCTCCTTCACCCCCCGATGTATATCCCTTAAATTCTGTTTCTTCGTGGACTCGTCGTCCTCGTTGTTGACGGGCTTACGGCCGGGACGTGGCCTGGGCGGTAAAACCCATTTCTTGCTGAGGCCGATTTCATGTTTTAGTTTAATGGAAGATGAAGTTTTAATATTGGGATTAAACTTGGTTTCAAGCTTGGTTAACGGCTTGGGTAACACGGCAATAGGAATGGGCTTCTGTTTTATTCTTGCAGGCTGGAGTGGGACTTGGTTTTTGGCCGGCGGTGCCTGGGGTTTAGGATATTTATGTGGAGCAGCTGTTTGAGGGTCAGGCTCTCGAGGAGCGGTAGCCTGGGTAGACGGGGCCAACTTGTGGTTATTCATTCTCAGGTATGTTTCTATACTCTTGTCTGGATAAATGTCTAGGCAAGAAACAGACGGCAGTCTGGAGTTTGGAGTTTTCAGTTTTGGCCTGGAGTTAGAGAGAAAATCTTTGACTTCCTTAAATCCTTTTTCATTAAATGCGGAATCATAGGCACTTGGGGAGCACTGCGGGTACTAAATAGACGTGTTTTTAAATGGCTGGAAGCAGCTGGTTTGGCTCCGGAATATGCGGGTCCGTGAACGAGTTTGGTGTTTGCAACGGGGGGTGGGTGAAACTGCCGTTGATTTAGCTCAATGGATGGGTTTTTGTGGGGGCGGTTATTATCTCAGTTCCGAGATGAGGTAAAAATATGGGGATTCCCGGGGAAGTGATGATTTTTACGCCATTGCCTTTTACGGTGTTTGTGGCAAGATCGGGCACCCTTTTAGCCCCGCTGAACAACCGTCCTCTCATCCCCAGCAGTTTTGCAACCCATCCCCGAATCCATATGCAACTTAGATTTAGGTGTGTGGTCCTGTACATAGACCCGAGTTCCTGGTCGCATTCGGTGCTTCTGAAAATCGTAAACAAGTATAGACAAACATCACGGATGAGCAGAAACGTCCAGCAGTCGAGCCTCAAGCAGAGCCAGTTGAGTCACTTGAACAGCCAGCTTCTTCAGTTGCAGTCGAATTTGCAGGATTTCAATGAGCTTATAGATACCACTTGTTACCAGTTCAAATCAATCCAGAAGCTAGGCGTCATTCACGGGTCGTTGTTTATGGCTTGCCACCGGGTGTTTGATAAAGACAACTTCGAAGGGGAAGCTGAGGTTGACGAGGAGACTTGAGAGGGAGTGCCTTATTTACAGGGAGTAGGCAAGAAGACCAAGAGAAAGAGCATATGACGTCCAGCGCCCTGTCTGTTGTTGCTAGGTTAGCTTATTTCTGTTGTGTTGAGTTTGAATGCAAGCCTGTGTGACCGAATTGGAGTTGTGTGACTCTCGGTGTGACATGGTAGCCTTCTTGGGCCAGATCGGTGATGCTCCAGTCAGACTGGTGACGTAGAGCCACCTATGGGCTAATGAGAACTTCAGGTATAGCAGCTCAAAAATCCCAGCTCAGACCCTTCAAATAATCCAGTATTAATACCAGTATACTCAAACTGTCAGCCCTCCTGAACTAACTGTCTCCTGAATTAACTGTCTCCTGAACTAACTGTCTCCTGAACTAACTGTCTCCTGAACTAACTGTCTCCTGAACTAACTGTCTCCTGAACTAACTGTCTCCTGAACTAACTGTCTCCTGAACTAACTGTCTCCTGAACTAGCTGTCTCTTGAACTAACTGTCTCCTGAACTAACAGACAACCCAAGATCCTGGTTCCTGACTGTCGGAATGGCTAAGAGATAAACTATATAGTTCTATAAACACCCTCCAGCATACGTATCTTGACCGTCATATCTATTCATTCCTATTTACAATATCTACACGTCTGCAGCCTTTTTCTTCTCGATCTTTTCCTTGATTAAAATGTCCCTTTCGATGTCCAAATACTTCAACTGCTGGTATTCCTTTATGCAATCCATCTGTGCTTTATTGAACTCCTTGCAGTTATTCATGGCATCCCATGGGTTCTTGAAACTATTTGAGCATTTAATATAAATCTTTATAAGCTCATCACACTGTTGAAAAGCCTTTTTTCTCCACCTTTGGAATATGACCTTCTCCTCTTTGGGTGTCAACATCCATGAAGGCAAATTAGGATCGCTGGGTAAATCTACAAGATCATAGTTGGTCTCTTTAGCCATGGCGTGGTTGAAAAAAATTCGCTTTTTAGCTGCGCGCATTTCTTAGTCAAGTGATTTGTTTATTTTAATGCTTCAAGAGAACCCAGACGAGCTCATACATGCCTCGATTGAGTCATTCGAGATCCAGCCAGATCTACAGACACTAGATAGAATCGATACGAATATAGCCAAGATCTTAGAGGCACGTACCGAGCTTTTAAATAAGCATGAAAAGGCCATTCGCGAGTTGGAAGAAGTGATAAACAAGCTTAATATTGATGGTGAGGAATTGGTTAGAACTCAGAACTATCCGCAAGTTCTTGATGGAGAAGCGGCTAGCGGAGATGTTTTCGAGTCCATCAACAAAAAAATGGACGAGTTGAAAAACTTAAGAGTCTCCATATCTAAGAATCTCAGCGATCTAAATGTTTTGATTAGTTCAAACAATCGTAGTAAATTGAAATTGACAGACAATTTGGACAGTTTGAACCAGAAGTATAACAACTTAATTGACAAGAACTTATCCACTCATCGGAACTCAAATGTAATGAAGATCAATTTATATAAGAGTCTAGGGCTTGTGATTGAAGATGGGAGTGCTAAGAAAGAGGGAGATAAAATATTGATATATAACGAGAAACTGGGGGTTAGTAATCTACTCAAAGTCGATGACCAATACTCGGATTATTTTATCAGTAATTATATTTGGGATAAGTTATGATCAGGTATACCTGGGATCATTTGGGACGGTATTTGACTTGAGTACCTATCGGATTCCAGCAATAGTGTATTATAGTGACAGCATTGCCACGGTGTAGTGTAGAATAGGAATGGAAATGTACGGATTAATGTCTATTATACATATTTACAGGCTAATGATGAGTAGGGTTTTCTCTAAAAGATTTCTTTGTCCATTTTGGCACTTTGAAAACAAGCTTTCTATAGTTCTTTGCTTTTTTATCAAACGTGGTATATTTATCTTTGGGGGACATTTCGTGTTCTTTAGGGAACTTGGTGAACATGTAGTCCACCTTTTTATATTCGGTGAGACCTTGTTCGTTCTTCGGGAGGGATTCGAAAATGGCCTTGATGTTCAGGTCGACCATCTTCATACGTTGTCTCAATCTATTTTTCTGGGGGTTGGATAATCTTGGGGCAGACTTCCATAAGTACCCACCGTATGCAATCAACGAAGCTCTGAAAGGGCCTAGCATGGTTGAAAAATTTTCATAGTGGAGCGCGAAATTTGAGTAATCCTGCGGTTGGGCGGTAGGTGGGCCCCGCGGCAGGCGAGGTAGGGCGGAAGTGGAGGTAAAGGCGTGGTAGGCGCCGCCATAGGCGGAAAGCCAAGTAACGCCACAGGCTGGCCTGCGAACTCAAGTCAGCTAACGCTAGTTATAAAATAATATTATTTACTTTGGCCACATGGCTTATAACAAGGAGAATAACTCCGGTTCACATTACTGGGCCTTTCGCTGTGCCTTGATGTTGCACCCTACAACTCAATTACCCATCTACAACAACAAATGGCACACCCACTACTAGGCACTGCTCCTAAACCTGGAGGTACCGGAAATAACCGCATGGGGAATTAGGGACAAAATGTAGCCCAATTCGCGGTAATTTTAGCCCAAGAACAATAGGGTTAGATAGAATGAGGAGGGCCGGGAATGATGGTATGGCAGCAGAGGTGGAGATTATACAAGCTAGACGTTATGGAGAATGTATTATTATGCTATATATGTATATACAAAGATATGAGGCGAAATAGGAGTTCAAACTCGGATTATGTAATGGTTTTTTCAGTTATTGGTCCAGATCACAATGGTATTGTCAATTGCCCGAGAACACAGAAGGTTTATGAGAGGATAAATGGGTTCGGGGATCATAGTCCTATAGTGGTGTAGTGGATATACAAAATTGTGTCCGAAGAGTTTATGTCTGAACTACCTACCCCAACATTTCTGACCCACCACATTTCTGACACCACAACCAGTTAGTGATTACAAGAGTACTACACCCAAGATAATGATGCTGTATGCTTATTAACCTATATCTATAAACCCAAACCCCCAAAAAACAAAATCCAAACCCAAACCGGTGTGTAATTGTGATTACAAACAAGTACCTGTTAACCATTTTTTATAGTTATGACTAGTCAGGACAATATTTGAATTCTGAACAGATCCGGTTAGACTGTAGTTTAAGTTGATTTCGTCAATTGAGTCCAAGGGTATGTAATATTTATCTGAGCTATCGCCAGCAGAATAGCTTTCATATGAGTTATAATTCTTGTCATGTGTGTAGTTATAGCTTTGGTTGAAGTTTGGAGATAATAAAGGAGAAGTTATAGAACTCAAGACATTTGAGTTGATCTTCTGGGTATTTACTTCATCCACTTGTTTACAAGCATCGGAACAGTAAATCGAATTTGTGGAACACATCTTTTCACAGTTGATACAGTAATTGTCAAACGCAAAGTCGGTCATTGTGCTAGGTATCGGTGTATTAATCAAGTTTCAACTATTAGTTTAAAGGGAACTAATAATTATAAATATTATGTCAAGTAATGAATTAAACCTGTTGATAGATTATTAATTTTTTTGCAGATGTAAACCTATTTATACCTTTCCCGCAAAAAGTGTGGTGTATATTTTTCTACGCCATGAGTCAATATTTTTTTTTCACAAATTAATTAGTATTTTTACACGTTGGGTCTATGCAGGACCAAGCGCCAATTATTAGGTGTGGATTGATATTCAGGGTTTAACAGGTGTATTAAGGCAATGATCCGCTTCTAGACTTAATCCCCTGGTTACTGTCGTGATGTAAGTCGACACCCCTGTTCAAACGAGATAGGTCACCCTTGGTGTAAGCCTTAGTTTATGCTGGTGGTGAAGTTATTAGGTTGTTGGGTGTTAGCAAACCTTTAGGTGCATTGCTGTGAGAATCTACTAGAATGTGAAGTTTTTTTGTCGGGGTTACAGGTTCAGATGAGTGTTTTACATGTTAGGTCTGGTGTAATACAGCGCGACATTATGACCAAGAAAATCCACATCGAATGTCGCCCCACTGTGGTCACAGAACACTGTGGGTGTGGAGGTCCAACTGTGGGAAGCAGCTATCTAAGATTCTATAGTGATTCGATATTGATCTCAAAGCAAGTTGAATGATAACCGTTTTGTGGTGGCGGGAAATTAGCCAAGCTGTCTGTTTACAATTTACTATTTACTGTTTTTGTATTGATGGCTAATTAATCCCCACGCTTTCGCATCCACGGTGGTAACTCTCAGCCCTCACGGCACTAGACCCAATTAATTCCTGCCACGGTGGCGTGGACAAAACCGTGGGAAAAATATTCGCACATGGTTCAGGTATATTAATGGTACCCACGCGGGCAAAAGGTAAAATTAGGGGGGAAGGTCGCGGTCTAGATGGTAGTAGCAACACCACCATCGGTTGGGATTGCTATGGTTATTGTGCCACGCAAGTGTAACAGACAAATTTCAGCGCGGTGCAAAAAATGTGAAACTAATTGTCTCACAACAAAAATTGCGACATTTGTATGACTCTAACTAGAACTCACGCCATAGGCGCGCCGCCTGGCCCCAGGCTCGCCCTAATTTGTTTTATTGACTCATCGTGCGAAAAATTTTCACAGTTTTACATGTTAGCATGTTTCACCGTCATGCGTGTTCTGCAATTCGCTCCAGTTAAGCCGTTTGCCGGAGTTGAACCGCTAGTGGTTCCGAGCAAATTTTTATCAATTCCATCAGTTGTGGCAAGTGTGGTGGTGGACCGTTTTCCACACCTTTAGATCACACGATGCCACCTCAATTGTGATGGAACCTTTGACGGCCATCCTATGTGGGGCTTCTCCGACCAGTTCGATTAACTTTGGTTGGCTGGCCCATGAATAGTACCTGTTCTTACAAGGCGCTGGAATGTTGGGCCACTCATGATCTAGATGCAATGTTCCCGATATTCGATTTGTTGCGCGACCGCACCCGTCGCACATGGATCCCCATCTCATCGGGCTGGCGGACTCAAACAGGAACCTGTGAGATTCCGGCAGCACTTCGCTTGCGCCTGCGCCCAACCACCTCACTATTAGTGCGGAGGGCCCCCCAGTTGGGCCGTGTTGCCCGAATTTTCGGTACCCGTCTACCCCAGTACAGCAATTCCCATTAGCCAGAGTTTGTCCCCGCTTGTCCCGCCAGCTCCACTCGGCATAATAGGTTCTTTCCCCAAATAGCGGACTGACGGTTATTTCTCGGGCTGCTTAGCGCATAATCGATCAGCTTGTGAATCTGCAGTTTGTTAGGTTTTGCGTTATTAGCAAGGTTTACTGTCATTTGCCTATTAAAGTAATAGTTATTTTAGCATAAAAGAATAAATCTTATTACGGTATCACTTCAGTATGAGGGAAATTGAGATATTTACAGTTAGCGGTGCTGAATTGTATGAGTGATTTAACTGACAATGGCGGAGTGAGAGATTTGTTGATAATAGCTCAAGCAGCGGATATCAAGAATGAGTGATTTTAATGGCTAATTGAGCAATTTCTCAAGTATCTTCCTACTAGCACAGGTCATCAGCAATGATGCTGTAATTTTGTTATAGTTTGTGTGGAGTTTGTAATTCAAATGGCTGCAATGTGCAGCCCACTCTTCTAGAATCAGTGCCAGTTTCATGCGGTGAAATTATGATGTGACTCCGTCAAACTTGAAGCAAATAATCAACAATTGACGGGGTTAAGCTACTTAGAGGTACATACTAGTTTGCTACAATGGCCTGATATGATCTATAGTTTCTATTTTGATGTGATGGATTGTTAGAGGTGGGCTCGTAAATTTGGCATCAACGCGAAACCTGTATAAATCGTGAGCTAACAATAGTAACAACTAATGGGTACGCTATAGCAAGATGTCTGGTCATGTGTTGGTGCTGGCACAGCGTAGGCACAGGCACAGCGTAGGCACAGGCACAGCGTAGGCACGGGCACGGCGTGGCACGGCGTGGCACGGCTTAGGCAGCAAAGTCGTATGGTAGGCTGTGACAGCGCCACGGTGGCAGTACCGCTACTTCCATACTTGGCGTCCTTGCATCTTTACATGAGGTGGCATTAAAGAATTCCGCTGGAACCGGTGGATCTTTCTGGACCTCATGTGTCTTTCCCGGTGATTCTGAGTGGCTTGTAGATGTAAATTAATGTATTGTGCTGTGCGCACACGACCAGCCTTTAACGTGGATGTGAATAATAGTTAAAAATACATGGGCCTTTGTGTTGGCATCAGCAAAAGCTGGACACGGCCGATTGGTACGGGGAGTTCAATATGCTGCATTTTATGGGATTATTGAGTATTAATTTTCATTTTGCAACATTCACATTTTCTCGCAGAGTGACAGAACCAGTCCAAGTAATCTTAGCACAACTTGGTAAACTGAAAGAACCAGTCCAAGTAATCTTAGCACATCTTGGTAATCTGGAAGTAACGTAGATTAAGTACTACTTATTTTGAGTGCCGTATTTTTAACTAATTGTCCCCTTCAGCTGATTGTTTCCTTTCAGAACGGAAAACGGTCCGATGAATAGAAGTGTAATTTCTAGGACCGGACGCTTCTGAAACTAGACGAAGATGATAGCTCGGAAACTATACGAAGATGATAGCGTGATCACGAACTACTTCGGGAACCAAACAATTTACATGGCAAGAACTCCTCGCTGATAAACAGGCGGCCGGCGGAGCCATCAACTACCAACCTCATATATAGATCTTATAACAGCCAATACTAAGCATCCTTATACTTGTACTTTTTAGTTTCAAGGCCTACTATATTGGAGCTGTTGCCATTGAAAGAGCGAAACAAGTAATAATAGTTGACATAGTTGACAACGGTTATAATGAACAACTGATCCCAGTAAATACCAACGGCGCTCAAGGCCACGATCACCAAACATGCCAAGTTGAAAGCCTGGTCGACCTTGAAGTTGAACGAGTAGCCATTCAACGCCAAGCTCACTGCTATCGTCACCGAAGCTATCCTGCTTACCCCAAAAAGTTGGAGCACTAGAACCACCATAGTTTCGAACATCGTCAATGCGTTGATGACCTTCAAGTACAGTTGAAACGTTTCGTTGTTGAGTAGGCCAAGACGGTCTATGAGACTGGTCTGGTCGTCTTCATCTATGAGTTGTTGGGAATTGACTTGCTGCAAGAGCGTCTTGTCAAGCTTAGTGGATTTCATAGATCTTGACTGCGAAAATGTAGAGTGCGGATTGAAATGCAAGAGATGTGATAATTTGTTGATCTAAGTGATATTTAAAGCACATGTATAAGTATAGTTCCAGTTCCATCTGCGCCCATCAGTTCACCCCAGTGGAAATGTAAGGATGTCTAGGCAAGTGGTGGCAGTTCTCAGCTACATATTAAGGTATATAGAAGTTAAGGTGTTGAACAAATATTAGGAAAGCGCCAATATCTACATCCTTCCACACATGTTGTACTAGAGCTTACACATGATAGCCCTCCACTGGCGTTGAATTTGTAGATAAAAACGGCGTTGGTTTAGGCTACCTAGTGATCCTTTTATAGTTTGCAACCGAACAACGTTGCTTAGAAATAGAGAGCGCTTAGGAGCACATCAACAAACTGGCAATATTGGTGTTGCTTCAGTAGTCACCAGACAAGAAGAGGCGGTAGGGGAGTTGGTACGGCAACTTTTGTATACCACTGGAATTGTCTCGATCGGTAGTACTGTGCTGCTCCTAGTATAGTAGTACTAGTACTAGTACTACTACCGTACTACTACCGTACTACTACCGTACTACTACCGTACTACTACCGTACTACTAC